>PVJH01019704.1:0-41175 GCA_004026705.1 Nesogale talazaci
AGTACATCAGGCTAAAGCAAAACAATGGGGTTGTCTCAGAAAACCTAAATAAAGCTCTCTGGATTGAACCACAGATCAGAGGGGAACAGTCATCAGTCAGTGACGGCCACACGACAGAAAAATTCCATCAACAAATGACAGAAATATTGCAACAATTTGACAACTGCTTTTCAATACAATTATATGACTTGGTTTCTGACGTACAGTGTAGTTCTGTTAGGAGAATAAGAAGAAATGCATTTCTTAGTATCTTATTCATTTACTTATGTGCATATGTCAACTTGAAGGTCCCAGATTGTTCTATGTTGTACAATGTATTGACTGTCATTCTGGCTTGAAGTCATTCATTTACATGGAGCCTGAGCAACAAATAAAAGGTCCGAGGGCACATTTCCCAGCACAGAGCGGCTGCCCTGGGAGCACCCAGTCCACACATGACCATCAGCACCCATTGACTGATTTCTGCCCTATAGTAAAGTGACCAGATTTTAAGTGGGACACCATTGCCGCCAGGAGGAGGAGGGATCCTTGATTAAAAATTTGGTCTATCTGGACCAACAAAAATGCCCATAGACTCCTACTCCCACCACCAGAGAGCAGTGATGCCCCAAAAACAAAACCAAAAAAGTTCATAGAATGCAAAAATCATATTGTAATATAGTCATTTTAATTTTAAAATGCCATGGGACATGGGACAAATTGTTAAAAAGCAGGACGTCTGTTCACCTTACCCTATAGGATCCCTGGAGGCATCTCTGGAAGTGGCAGAGTATCAGAATGGATTTGTAGTATGGCTCTTTTCCACAGAGGTTGAAGAACCAGTAAACAGAACACAACAACCTTATTAAGGCTGGTTATTTTGTCTAAAGGTTAAACAAAATGTATGAGTGCTTTAAGTCCAAGGATTCTATAGTGAAAACATGGCGGTCCCCATTTGGGAGAGTAAAAAAAGCTTTCCAGAGAAAGTCATGGCACTGTAGAGAACTAAAGATGGGTACATGCTACTGAGGTAGTAGGTTACACATCTGACTGCAAATTGCAAGGTCGTCTGTAAGAAAACACGACCCACTCCCAGGGAGAGAGATAAGACTTTCTACTTTTATAAAGAATTACAGTGTCAGAGACCCACCAGAGCAGTTCTACCCTCTCCTTTGAGTGCTCTGTGACTCAGTATCAACTCAGTAATAGTGAGACGAGGAGAGGGGAAAGAAGGGAGGGAGAGAGGGAGTAGCTTGAGAGCACAACTCTCCAGCAAAAAGAAGAGCAAAGGGAGAGGCCTGTGGGAGAAGGGAAGGAGGAGGAGGAGGAAGAAGAGAAAGTCTCATCCCTCGGGAGCATGTGGTTTCTTTGTAATGAATCATGAGGTTGGGGTATTGAGAGAAGAGCCTGGAGCAATAAGCAAGATCCAACTCACAGAGGGCCTGGAGCCACATCTGGGGAGCCCTATGGCTCTGGCTGCAGTTTGGGACTAGATGGGAGCTGGGTTCCACTGGAAGCAGGGAGATAAGGGTGAAAGATGAAGGTGTCCATGACTAAGTTAATGACTAAGAATTGATAGAAATTGGTATGTGATATGCTGTTGACTAGGTAGGATGGAAAGATATTGGCAACTGATGAAGGATGATTTAGGGTGAGGACGCAATCACATGGGGCATGCAAGACTCTAACTCAGATCCCAGATGGGTTAGAGGACCAACCACAGCGAGAGGAGGACAGAAGAAGGTATGGAGTTGTCAATACTCACACAGGCGCCCAGATAATCCTGAACTACAAGATGGCGAAGATCCACCAGCTGAGAATTCTTCTGCTCCCGAGACTGAGCAGGACCGGACTGAGTAAATGCTGGCTCACCATCTTTACCATTACCCAATCCTCGTCCAACAAGAAGAAATGAATCTGAACTTTCAGCACTAAGAAATAAACAAAGGATTGTCATATCAGACCTTTTTGCCCATTGACCAGAAAACTAGACCTATCTGCTTTATCTATGCAGCATGGGGTTTTTAGTATTCTTACCTAAAGATGTCTCTTTGTAGTAATGACATATGTTTTGGGGTTTTTTTAAGCCTGGTTTTTCTCAGTACACCTTGAAAGATCTTAACTGTATCATACCTGGTCAAGTTGAGAATTTTTAAAATTTCATTTTTAATTTGTAATAAAAGTTTGCAGTTTGATAATGCCCAACTATCAAAAGATATAGCATCTAGGTTTTTGAAGGATTGAAGGTAAACAAGCAGACATCTAGCTCAGGAGCAACAAAGTCCACTATGTAAGAAGAACACCAGCCTGTGTGATCATGAGGTGTGGAAGGAATCAGGTAACAGACATCAAAGAACAAAAATCATATTGTGTGCCCACCCTCCCAATACAATAACTAAAGACAAATGGGTGCATAAGAAAACGTGGTGGAGAAAGCTGAGGGTTCCAGGTTACCAAAAGATAAAGCACCTGGAGTCTTAAAGGCTTGAAGGTAAACAGGCAGCCATGTAGCACAGAGGCAGCAAAGCCCACGTGGAAGAAGCACACCAGCCTCTGTGATCACGAGGGGTGGAAGGGAGCAGGTATCAAGCATAAGAAACAAAAATCACATCATTGTTAATGAGGGGGAGTGCAGAGTGGGGACCCAAAGTCTATTTGTGAACAACTGGACCTCCCCTTACAGAGGGGTAGCAGGGAGGAGATGAGCCAGTCAGGGTGCAGTGTAATGAAGATGAAACATACAACTTTCCTCTAGCTCTTAAAGGCTTCCTGCCCTCGACTATCATGATCCCAATTCTACCTTACAAATCCAGCTGGATTGGAAGAGGTACACTGGTACAGAGAGGAAGTGGAAATACAGGAACTACAGGATGGATGAGCCTCTCAGAATAGTGAGAGTGGAGGAAGCAGGAGGGTGGAGGGAAGGTGGCGTAGACGGGGGGGGGCCGATGGCAAGGATCTACCTATAACCTACTGCCTGGAGAACAGACAGCAGTGGAGTGGGCGAAGGGAGATGTTGGGCAGTGTAAGATATGACAAAATAATAATAATTTATAAACTATCAAGGGTTCATAAGGATGGGGTGAAAGGGAGCGCAGGAAAAAGATAAAGAGCTGATGTCAAGGGCTTAAGTAGAGAGCAAATGTTTTGAGAATTAAGATGGCAGCAGGGGTATAAAGGTGCCTGACACAATGGATGGATGAATGGATTGTGATAAGTGTTGTACTTATCACAATAAGTACATTTTATGCCACCAATAAAATTATTTATTAAACAAAAAATAAATTAAAAGTTTCCAGCTTGTTTTTTAAAGCCAACAAACTGCAAGCACCTACTAATAGCCTTAAATAACGGAGAAAAATAATAAATATTTTTAAATGGTGGTAGAAGCGTGTCTGAATTCAACCTTGTGACAATTGGCCATGCATTGCTATGGAGCTGAAGTTTCTCTTTCCTTACTGAAACCAAAAAAGCTCTGATCTGGCCTCTCTGACAGTTCTTCAGAGGGCATCGAGGGAGTTAAATGCTCCATTTATGTGTTCCATGGTTTTAGCATCCAGGAAATTATTGGAATGAGCATTTTCCATGAAGCAGGGAGGGCAGTAGCCAGGGAGCAGAGAACTAAGAACTGAATTAGCAGGATAAACCTTAAGATAAATAGAAGCAAATAACACAATAAATAAGGTCAACACATATTTTCAATTTCCATCCCTTGAGTTGTAATTTTTGAAAAATATATGTAAAATAGTAATAATGCATTACTAGCAATAATAAAGAGATACCTTATTTGTGCAAAGCTATTTTTTAAATTAGGCTTTTTGACAGGCTAGAAATGAAGTCACATTTCACCCTCATGTGGAATTGAATTAGTATATGAGTATTTCTATTAAGTTTTAATAGAAATGAAGCCCTGAGGATCTCTGAGTTTAAAAACTGTTACTTTTGGTTATTTGTGAAGTGGCTTGAGAGTAACTATAAATACATTCTGAATAAAGACAAATTCCAGAAATTTTATCTCTGAACTTTGTAATATTGCTATTATTTTCTTTATAATAAGTGTCTACATTATTATAAGCAAATGATCTGTAGTGACCTAGAAGTTTTACTAACATTTTAGTTTTATCCTGTTAGGTACAGGTATGATTTTATTGTTTATTTGAAGGTTACATATGGTTACAGAGTTATGTGACAGTATAAAATTAACAAGGGGTGGTCAGTTACCTCAAGCCAAGCATTGACCTCTAGAGGGTTTAGGACTTAGTGTCAAAGACATCTCTAACTGATTAACCCCACCTTGAGCTTAAATGGGGTTAGGCCACACCTGGCATCACTGCCTCTGGTGGTGGGAGTAGGAGGCCCAGCCTTTGCTCCCATAGAGCCGCTGCTGGAATTGAACCTTCATCCCAGTGGGCCACAGTCCGGCGCACAACCACTACCACCTATAAGAGTTTGCAAGCCAAATCACCTCATGCCTTCATTCTCCCATTTTGGGTATCTAATTTCTATATTGCCCACTTACACCAACTTGAACAAATAAGTTTTATTTTCTCACGTTTTGTTATTGTTGTTAGGTGCCATCAGGTCCGTTCTGACTCATAGCAACTAACGTTATATCAAAAAGCCCACTGCTTCTGACTTGACCAGAGGGTGTACACTGGTATAGATAGGAACTGGAAACATAGAGAATCCAGGACGCATGAACCCCTTAGGACCAGGAGGGGGAGTGGCGATACTAGGAGGGTGAAAGGAAGGGGGGCGGTCCAAAGGGGGAACTGATTACAAGGATTTACATATCACCCCCTCCCCAGGAGACAGACAGCAGAAAAGTGGGTGAAGAGAGACGTCGGACAGTGCAAGACATGACAAAATCATAATAATTTATAAATTTGTAAGGGTTCATGAGGGAGGGTGTAGGGAGGGAGGGGAAAATGAGGAGCTGATACCAAGGGCTCAAGTAGAAGGCAAATGTTGTGAGCATGATGAGGGCAACAAATGTGCAAATGTGCTTGATCCAATGGATGGATCGATGGTGATAAGAGTCCCACTAAAATGTTTTAATGAATTAGGAGTTCATGCTCTCCACTCAATCTCACCTCATAACAACCCTATAGGACAGAGTAGAGCGCTCTTGTGGGTTTCCAGGGTTGTAACTTTTGTTTCTTTGGGGTGGGGGGGGGCATCACTGCCCTCTGGTGGTGAAAGTAGGAGGCCCAGCCTTGCTCCTGGATTTGAACCGGCAACCCAGTGGGCTGCAGTCCCGCACACAACCACTACGCCAGCAGGGCTCAGCCTTGTAACTCTTGATGAGAGTGGAAAGCCTAATCTTTCTCCCTGGGGGCGGCTGGTGGTTTTGAACTGCTGACCTCGTAGCCAGCAGGGTTGCTAGCGACCATGCGTACAGCAAACACATCACTGCCTGGTTCCGTGCAGGGTTCACGACCCTTCTGCTTCAGCCCCCCATGCATCCATCCATGCTGTTGGAGGTCTTTTTCTTTGTCACTGACCCTCTAGTATACAGGGATGGTATCCTTATCCAGGGACTGGTCTTGTCTGTCAACCAACGGTCAACGGGAGAAAGACGAGGCTTTCTGCTCCTGTGGAGATGTACATGTGGAGGGGATATAAATGAAGGTGCTGACTTCTTCAGGGAAGGGTTAGAGAGATAGACATATCACCTTCAGAAGCGAATAGGCCAAGACAGAGGATATGCTGAGGAACAAGAGCTTCACGATCAGGTATTGCCGTTTAATAAAGTTTTCAGCAAGGTGAATGGTCACAGTGGCTGTAAGTATGGCTTTGAACACTGGAATGAATAAGAAGAGGGCAAAGAATCAGACAGTGTTTTACCTGGTTGTACATTGGGTTGTTATGAATCAGAACTGACTTGACAGCAAAAATAATAGCTGTGGCAATATTTTTTACTTACTCTTGTATATTAAATATCTAGCCACATTGTAGTTAATGTTACCCTGAGATTCCTCTATGTACCTGTGCACCTGTGAATTTTAAATTCTTCTGAAAGAGGTCCTTTTATGCACTCAAGTCTCCAAAGGTTCTAAAGATTCCGCCTCTTCTCTCCTTGCTCCAACTGGGAGAACTTGGCCTCCAGGACCTTCTCACTTCCCATTGATTCTCCTGCGCCACTTCCGAATATGGGCACTATCACCCCATCTCTATGCCTCAGAAGCTGACTCTGACTGCTCGCATGATCTTCCACACTATGTCTATTTTTCAGGCTTGGCTTCTAAAATGATGCAAATTAATGATTAACTCTTCTTTGCCTGCAATCTATTGCACATTAGCCTATTTCTGTAGCATCAAAATAGATCTCATATAACATTGTACTAGAAAATAATCAGAAGATTCTTCTATAGAAAATGGGGAAATCTATATTAGGATCAGCCAAAATATTGTTGTTACAAAATCATATAAGCCTGTACACTACCACCCCCACGTCAAACTGGAAAGCTGTTGCTTGTTGACATTGTTTCTCAACATATCTTCCATCTAGATGTAAATACTTTTAAAAGTAGTGGTTCCAGCTCTGTAACCCTTCCCCCAAAGATGTCTACCTTCATCAACTTATACACATCAAAATGGTAGTTTGGGCATTCCAACAGAACTGTTGGGAGAAAAGGGGGGTACTCTTGGCAGATTTTCCCCCAAGGATATGGGATGATCATGGGGGCTTATTATGAATAAGTTGAAGAAAATTTTGGACTTCACTGGTGATGGCCAAGAAAGTGGTATCAAGAAGTTGTTTGACAATGCACCTGCTCGATATGGCTGTGCTAGGAGAATTTATTGGGCAAGTTTACTCCAACCATTTGTTTTCCCAAATCTGAAAAAAAAAAAAACTTACAAAGACCATTATTTGAGTTCCGTTGGAATGCTCAAGCTACTGTTTTGATTTGGAGGTGGTAGTGTATAGGCTTATATGATTTTGTAGCAATAATATTGATTGGCTCTCTTGAAGGCACTATAGGAAGACATAGACACTTGTGTTACTGAGAGAACTTGTCCACAGCCATCCATTGATCATAAAGACATGTGTAAGTGGATTTGTTGGGAATACATCTGTACCTGTATGAACTGGAACTCTAGAAAGAATACTTCTTGACTCTAAAAGTTATGATACTGAAGCCCAAAATCCATATAAATATGGTTTATATAATATATATGTGTTTTAAGAGTTGCCATGTCATATGCCTAACACAATTGCTGAAGATAAAATGGGTGCATAAACGAATGTGGTTAAGAAAGGTCCTGGCTATTTGATTCTTAGAGGTTTGTAAATTGAACAAGTGACCAGCTAGCAAGGAAATAATAAAACCTACATGGAAGAAGCACACCAGTCATGTGATCACAAGGTGTCCAAAAGAATCAGGTACCAGGTATCGGGCATCAGAAGACCCAAAACAAACATAGTAATCAAATGAGGGGGGTCAGAATGGAGCCCCAAACCTTAACTATAGACAATTGGACATCCCCTCACAAAAGGGTCATATGAAAGGGACAAGCCAGCCAAGGTACAGTATAGCACTGACAAAACACACAAGATTCCACTAGTTCTTTAATGCTTCCCCATCCCACTATCATGACCCCAGTTCTACCTTACAAATCCAGCTATACCCGGAGCACATAAGGTACAGGTGAGACTTCCGGACATGGAATCCAGGACAGATAAATCCTTCAGAAAACATAATGGAAGTAGTGATATCATGACAGTAGGGGAAAAAGTGGGAACTGATTACAATGATCGATGTATAACCACACCATCACCCAGGGAGGACAAACAACAGAAACGTGAGTGGAGACAGCAGATAATGTAGAAAATGAAAATAATAATAATTTATAATTTATCAAGGGGTCATGCGGGTGGGAGTGTGGAAAAGAGAGGAGCTCAAATAGAAAGAAAATGTTTTGAAAATAATGATGGCATCATATGTACAAATGTGCTAGGTACACTTGATGTATGGATTGTTGTAAGAGCTATAAGAGCCCCTAGTAAAATGGTCTTTTAATAAAATATAAAAATAAAATAAATTTTATTTTTTTTAAAAAGAGTTTTCGTGGTTGGTGGTTGTACAAAATGATTAATGTAACTAATATCTCCAAATTGTACACTTGGAAAAATGTGGAATGGCTAATGCACTATTTATATACTTTATGACAATTTTTCAAGGAAATTGTCTGAAAATAGAACAGATGTTAAATAGCCTCTAGACTACATGTGTGTACCATAAATACTCGTGTATTTGCCAAGTTTTCCAGCACATTTTTGTGCTGAAAAAGCCCTCCTCGGCTTATACTGGAGTGAGTGTTCTCCAGTACAGTGCGGGTATTCTCAGTCTTTCCCGCTCACCTACGGGCGCCTGCAGCCTCTGTGAGTGGTCCAATGACTGCTGACATCACTGCTCTTCTCTCCTGCACCCCGGCAGCCTCTGTGTTGTCCAAGCTGTACTGGACAAGACCCTGCCCACTTCTGTGTGCTGGGACCTGGGGGCACCACATCTTTGTCAGGTGAACATGGGCAAACACTGCTTCCCGAGTCAGAAGGCCACACTCAGGGCGGGTTTCTCGGGGACTTCGTGACATCGCTCCCATCACTGCTCTGTTGCACTCCCTGCCTTGTCTGCCCAGTTGAGGGTGGGTCAGAGTTTGCTCTCCCGGAATGGTATCTTCAGGACTTTTCTATGCTACACTTTTATCTAGACAGAGGTCTGCGCCACTTGGACTGAGGCCAGCCTGCAGATTATCTCTGGGAACGAGCTGTTGCAATAGGGAACATTGTCTTTATGTACTGGCACGTCGGAATGAGGTTCACTCCCACTCTGGGTCAAAACTTCTTAACACTTTTCCAACTTTCCTTGTTTAACCAACCAAGAAGTGCTTTTAAAAAAAAAAAAGGGAGAGGAAAAATTGAACCCTGATTTGAATTCTTCTGCATTTATCCTATGACTTCATTAACTCATAATAATAGTTAACAGGGAAAATCTCTAGAGAGTCTTATGGCCTCATTAGTGGTTAACACTAATCATTTTGCACGGTGCATACATACATACATGTTATCTGAGCAATTATTTGCACACAAAAATAAAAATGTGTCTGTTGGCAAATATAATCAATGTATGAATTCCATGTCCTTGAAAGGTATAGGCTAGCAATGTAGACTAAGTAACCTTTAATAAACAGAAAAACAGTCACTGCCACTGAGTCGATGATGACTCCTGGCAAACTCCTGTGGGTTTCCAAGACTGCAATTGCTTATGGGAATAGAAAGCCTAGTCTTTCTTACACAGAGCTGGTTTTGAACTGCCAACCACGCAGATTGCAGCCCCACTCATAATCACTACATCACCAGGGATGCAATGTTGTTCGAAAAAACTAAGGCAAAGTTTATACAAATATTGTCAAAGATCCCATAATTAATAAGGCAAATTGAGTTCCCTTCTGTTTTCTGTGGTTGGTTCCCCCAAAAAATAGATATGTTTCGGTATAACCATCATTAAAAGCAATTCAGAAGAGTGAAAAGCATAGCAGACATTGGAGAAGTGAAAGCAGGAGTTGTTGAAATGCCCAAAGAGCCTCAGAATCTGTCGTCATCACAACCCCACAAACTCTAAACACCGTCTAACAACGAGCTGCTGTGAGAGTTGACGGAGAAAACTTAGCTTCCTCTACCATTCCTGAGCCCTCACAAATACCTCTTTTTGACAGAACTTAAGAAGACTCCAAGGAGCCCCAGGAGGATAGTAGATTATACGGAAACCACAAGATCAACCCAATTATGAAAGGAAGACGGGGCTCCTGTTCCCTTAAAGATGTAGAGCTTTAGAAATAAACCACAGGACAGCTCTGCTCTCTCCATAGGGTGGCAGGGAATCTGAGTTGACTTGGTGGCAATAATTTTAAGAGTTTTTCCATAGGCCCAGGGTTAGGGTAATGGGGAGGACGGAGATTCATAGATTACATTGTAAAAACATTTACAGTTCCGTCCATGTTAGGGGAAGAACTCATGATTCAACAACAACAACCAACTACCGTAGAGGCAACTCCAAGTCAATGTGCAAGTAGACTTGCTCTAGTGTTTTCTTGACTATGACCTCTAAGGAAGAAAATCAGCTAGTCTTTCCCTCATTGGATGGATTCAAACTACCAACTTTCGATCAGCAGCAGAGCATGCCTATGAGAGAGTATGATTTAGTGTTAGGCACGTAGAAAACAATATATGTGGAAGGTAAAATAAGGAAAGAAAACGGCAATGATTAACTTCATGAGGATAAAAAAAGGTAATGAAAGCAAGGAAATTTATACTTTATGCCCATGCTATGAATAATATTCAATCAACATAATGTAATGATGAATATTGCTGTGATCAAAATTGGTACAACTGTATTAAGAATGGTTGAAATGCTTGCTATGATTAAACTACAAAATGTTATGACATCTTTAAGAGCTCCAATAATGTGATTTAAAAATTTTAGAAAATTATGGTTGAGCCAAAGCTTGTATGGGATCAGGGACAGCATTGAGGAGCTACAAGAAAGATAAAAGTTCAACTTTCCTAGTAAAAATTATTAGAATGTATTTTAAAAATGAAAAATTAAAGAATACCATTTGAGTATGAGTATCCATTCTACAGAAAATTAAACTAATGTTTTAAACGCATAAGCTGTTTGCAACAGGCAGTAGAGATGATACTGGAAGTATGAGGATTCTTCTACTTGCTGACCAAGCTTTTAAGCAAGCAAGACTTGGGCCTTGAACTCCGGTACATGCTGATTCTGCCTCATTCGCAGCGCCACCTTTCACATCAAGGTCTTTGAATTCTAAGTCCCATTGTATAAGATGTCCCTTTTGAATATCACGAAGTCTGTGTAACTGCTTGCTAGGGATACTACTCAGAATTTATTGCTGAGGAGCACTGTAACATGCTAACCATAAAAGGTAACACATTCTTTAGCAATATCCTCTGATAATTGAGTAGAACCATGGACCCTCTTACAGCTTTAGAAGGAAACTGTTTGCAAATGATTACTCCCCATCCCTGATAAAGCCAAAGTACTGCCCACTTTTTAACTAATGTTTAATCTGTGCCTTAGTCTCCTCAGAGAAATGCCTTTTAAAAGTATATATTATATGTAATCTTGAAGAACTCTTACAATAAATGATAAGTCTTTTCCAGCTGCAAATTGAAGTCATCTTGGCGAATTTAAAAACAATGAAAATCACTGATGTCCAGGATCCACAACAAATGACTTAAAAATCAGAATTTCTAGGTTTTTATAAGGCATTCCAGGTTACTATACTGTAAAACCAGGGCTGAAGATCACCCATCTAGAACCAAGGCCCTCCAATTATTTTTCTTTGGTCAGCAGAACCAAGACCACCAGTTCTTTTTTAAAATGCAAACCTTGCCACAGCTCAGACCTACTGAATCAGATAATGTGAAAGTGGGCCATCTGTCTGTGTTTTAACAATCCCTCCAGGTGGGTCAGATTTGAGATACCCTGGGGAAGAAAAGTCAACAAGGAAGCTCACATTGAAAAATAGATGCCTTGATGGTGGGACAAGAGAAAAATAAAAAGGCATTTATAGATGTCTAAATACAGGCAAGTACATATGTAAATATATTTATATGTGATGATGGGGAGATACATCTATGTGCATATGAATTTAGGTTGAGTATTAAGCAGATGGACATGAGGCTTCCGCTCAAGTACTCCCTCAATGCGAGAACACTTTGTTCTATTAAACTGGCATTCCATGATGCTCACCTTCCTAAAACTATCATTGAAAACAAATGGGTACATAAGCAAATGTGGTGAAGAAAGCTGATTTTGCCCGACTATCAAAAGATATAGCATCTGGGGTCTTAAAGGCTTTAAGGAAAGCAAGCAGCCATCTAGCTCCGAAGCAACAAAGCACACATGGAAGAAGGAAACCAGCCTTGGTGATCATGAGGTATCAAAGGGATCAGGTACCAGGAATCAAAAAATAAAAATATCATATCATTGTTAATGAGGGGAAGTACAAATTGAGGACCCAAAGCCCATTTGTAGGCAAATGGACATTCCCTTACAGAAGGTTCACAGGGAAGAGATGAGCCAGTCAGGGTGCAGTGTAGCAATGATAAAGCATGCAACTTTCCTCTAGTTCTTTAAAACTTCCTTCACCCCCTCCCCAAAATTATGATCCCAATTCTATCTTACAAATCTGGCTACACCAAAGGATGTACACTAGTATAGATAGGAACTGGAAACGCAGGGAATCCAGGACAGATGATCCCTTCGGGACAAGTGGTAAAAGTGGCAATACTGGGAAGGTGGAGGAAAGGTGGGGTAGAAAGGGGAACTGATTACAAGGATCTACATATAGCCTCCTTCCTAGGAGTCAGACAACAGAAAAGTGGGTAAAGGGAAACAGACAGTGTAAGATATGACAAAATAATAATAATTTATAAAATATCAAGGATTAATGAGGGAGGGGGAGTGAGAAAGGAGGAGGGAAATGAGGAGCTGATACCAAGGGCTCAAGTAGAAAGCAAATGTTTTGAGAATGACGAGGGCAACAAATGTACAAGCGTGTTTGACACAATGGATGAATGTATGGATTGTGATGAGTTCCCCAACAAAATGATTTGAGAGCGATGATGGCAACAAGTATGCAAAGCTGGCCTGCATACAATTTATGTATGGATGGATCAGGTTGGGAGTTGTATGAGCCCCCAATAAAATGATTCATTAAAAAGGGGGAAGGGTAAGGAGGAGCTTATACCAAGGGCTCAAGAGAAAAATATTTGGAAATGAATATGGCAATATGTGTACAAATATGCTTGATACAAATGATGTATTAAATGTTATAAGAGCTGTAAGAGCCCACAATAAAATCATAGTGGAAAAAAAAAAGAAAGATCGATGGTTCAATTTCATGTAACCACACTCTCTTTTAGGAACCCTGCTGCATAGCAGTTATTTGTTCACCACAAGGTCAAAAGTTCAAAGTCATTAGCAGCTTCCTCGGATAACAATGAGGCTTTCTACACTCTTGAAAGTTTTTGTCTCAGAAACCAACAGTAGTTCTAACCTGACCCCTAAGAAAAATACAGTGGCAGAGGAAAAAATTGTCCTATCTGAACTGAGAAACTAAGGCCACTTATTTTTCAGCTTAGTGGATTACATTGGGTGGTTAGCCACAAGGTCAGAAGTTCCATTTCACAAGTTGCTCCACATGAAAAAAATGCGAGCCCTACTCCTATAAGTATTTACAAACCCTGGGAAGCAGTTGTAGTCTGTCCTATAGGGTCACTATCAATCACAGTGGCTTCATTTTTTTTGTTTAGTTTGCTGTTTTTGTGTTTGATCTTCACTCTCTTCATTTCCTCTCATTGGTAGTCTTGTTCATGTCTTTTTCCTTTTCCTTTATCCACTTGATGCTTACTTTTATGTGCTTCTTTTCTCATCTTTTTTTCTGATTTCCTGAAAAAGATAATTAATTTCACACTAGAAATTTTTACTCCTGTTTTAGCAGAAAATTCAGGTAGTCCCAAACAAGGTTGCCTCTCTTGAACAGAATCTCAGACAATCATCTTGTATATAAAGTGGAATCTAACCTGATTTTAGATTGCTTCAGTTTTACTAAAAAGTGAAGAGGAAAATGCATATGGATAAAGCCCCTTTGAATATCCTTGTTCTCATGCAGAATGCATGAGAAACTGGATTGTGGCAGATACAATGAAGTTAACATGTAGCAACCTAAGATCCATTTAAATTTGTTCTAGTTCTTAATATTTTCTGCTTTCTTTTTAATTGAGTTTTCAATCTGTTTTACTTGTTAGTTCTCTTTACTATTATTTTTAAATATTTTTCTATATATGAAATTCAGGATAGATAAGTCTATAGTGACAGCAACTGGATCCATGGTTCCTTGGGGGCATGACAGGGGAGGTAGATGGGAGCTAATAATGATGGGTACAAGAATTTTTTAAAAGGTTCTGGGCTGTGGCTGAGCCCTGGTGGCGTAGTGGTTGTGCGCGGGACTGCGGCCCACTGGGATGAAGGTTCAATTCCGGCTCCCAGGAGCAAAGGCTGGGCCTCCTACTCCCACCACCTGAGGGCAGTGATGCCTAAAAATAAAAATTAAATTAAAATAAAATAAAATAAGGTTCTGGGCTGAGCCCCGGTGGCGCAGTGGTTGTGTGCAGGACTGTGGCCCACTGGGCTGGCGATTCAAATCCAGCAGCAGCTCTCCAGGAGCAAGGCTGGACTTCCTACTCCCACCAGAGGGCAGTGATGCCCCCCCAAAAATAAACAAACAAACAAAGGTTCTGAAACTAATTGTGATGATGATTGTATGATGCTTCTTGATGTGACTATACTATTGAAATGCATGACATGTGAACTATGCCAATAAAACTGTTTGCTTTTTTAAAACTCTGGTTTTAGAAAGCTGGTTGAGGCAAACCTCAAACCTCACTTCACTGTTCTTCTCTTTATTACATTTCATGAATACTGGGTGTTTTTTTTACAAACTGAAGGTGTGTGGCAACCCTGCATGGCCCATGTCTACCAGCATCATTTTCTAGCAATATTTTTTTGAAAGTGCTCATTTTGTGCTTCTGTGTCACATTTTGGTAAGTCTCACTGCATTTCAAACTTCTCATGATCATATGGCACATCGGATACTCTCCCCAAAAGAAAAACAAGCTTACTACCATCAAGTCACTTCCAACTCATAGCAACTAATTGGGCAGGGCATAACTGCCCCTTTGGGTTATCAAGACTTCAAATTATCTAGGAAGAGGCAGCCTCATCTTTTATCTTCAGAGAAGCCACGAGGTTGGAACAGCTAACCATACTTTAGGAATTTCAGTGGGTAGTTCACTCACTGCACCTCCAGGCCTCTGAAGAGAATACAGTATAGGGTATGTAGAACTTTCATATACCTTGAGAAATCAAGCAATTCATAGCACTTGCCTTATTCTGGTTTTCACTTTATTGCAGGGGTCTGAAACTGAACCCAAGATATATCTGCAATCTGTCTATTCAGAAAACAAGGACATCCTGCAAATAATTTTAAGAAATACTATTAGGGTGCCTGAGCAGGGAGAAACAAATAAGTCTACAGTTAAAATAGAAAGAAAATTCATGGAAGAAAATTTCTCAAAATCACTAAAAAAGAGATGACAATCATCCAGGAAACAGATTAAACCCTCGCCTTCCCCGCCCCAAAAAAAGAATGCATCAAAACATACAATAGTCAAATTATCCAACTTCAAGGCAAAAGAGAGAATCATGAGAGAAGCTAGAGAGGAAAAAGCAGTCAAAAATAAAGACAAACTTATAAGAATAAGCTCTCTGAAGTCCAAACAGGAAAGAAGAAATTGAAGCAACATATTCCAAAAGTTGAAACACAACAAATGCAATCTAAGAATCCTTTATCCAGGAAAGCTTTCTATCAAATTTGAAGAAATAAAAGTTTTCTCAAATAAAGAAATATTTAGATAATTCATAAAAGCAACACTAGCATTACATAAAATACTTTCCAGTCCTTTACAAGCAGAAAAGCAACAATGGCGGCATTCAAAAATGAGACAAAAGATAACACCAGCCAGAAACCAACAAACTGAAAACAGTACCCAAAACATTACCGATCTAGTGGAGAAATGAAGACAAGAATAAACTACACACACACACACACACACACACACACACACACACACATCACCCTATAAAAGGAGAAGAAAGGAAATTATCAAGCACAAATTATATGAGATAGCAACAGCTAATCTACATTTAGATTTAATGATGCTGAATGTCAATGAACTAAATACACCAATCAAAAGACAAAGAGTAGCAGGCTGGGTTACACGACAAGATTCACCAACCTGCTGTCTTGAAGAGAAACATTCAAACTCACAGACAAAAATAGAGTAAAAGTCAAAGGTGGGAGGAAAGTTTCACCAAGCTAATGGCAATTTTTTTAAAAAAAAGCAGGGGTGGAAATATTAATCTCTGACAAAATAGACCTCAAGGTACATAATATAATGAGAGACAAGACTGGACATTACACAGTGCTCAAGGCATCAATAGACCAAGAACTCATAACCATAAACATATATGCACCAAACAAAAAACCCTTGGAATTCATCAACCAATTTGTCAAAGAGATGAAAAGAGAAACCAGCAGGTCAACAGTTATAGTATATGATATCAATACATCACTGTCAAAGAAAGATAGATCAACAAGTAAGAAACTCAAAACAAGCAATGGAAGAGCTGTACCACACAATCAAACAACTCAGCCTCTCAAAAAAGTAATGGGAGAGCTGAACAACAAAAGCGAACCACTCAATCTTCTAGATATTTACAGAGTTCTCTGACCAGCAACAACAAAATACACATTCTTCTCCGATGTGCATGGCTCATATTCAAAAATAGACAATACGCTGGGTCATAAAGCAAGTTTGAGAAAATTCAAACACATAGAGATCATTCAATCATCTTCTTTGAGCACAGCACTGTAAAACTGGGAATCAACAATAGGAAGAATTAAAACACAAATAGCAGCAAAAAACCACTTGGAGACTGAACAGCACACTACTCTAAAGAGACTAGGTAATAGCCTAAATAAGAGAGGAAATTAAGAAGTTCCTAGAAACTAATGAAAATGACAACACAACATGCCAAAACCCATAAGACACAACAAAAGCAGTTATCAGAGGTCACTTCGTTGCAATAAATGCACACAGGAAAATAGAGCAGAGACTCATGTTCAGCACATTAACATAGCCCCTCCAATAATTAGAAAAGTAGCAACAGCATAATCCTTCCGATAGCAAAAGAAAAGAAATTATAAAAATTAGAGCAAAAACAAATGAACTGGAAAACAGAAAAATTAATAGAAAAATCAACAAAGCAAACAGTTGGTTGTATGAAAGGATCAACGATCCCCTAGCAAACTTAACAAAGGAAAAGAAGGAGCAGACATCAATATCTAGAATTAAAAATGAACAGGCCAAGTCATGAGAGACCCTAGTGAAATAAAAAGATGAATTACATAATATCACAAAAGATTGTGTTTCAAAAAATTCAGTAATTTGGAGGGCATGGACAAATACATGGAAAAATCACTCTTTCCAAAAATTAATGTATGGGACATTAAGAACTAGAACAGTCTGACAGCAAAAGAAGAAGTACACAAGGTCATGAAGAAATTCCCAACTGAAAAAAAAAAAACTCAGTCCAAATATCTTCACAGGAGAATTTTAGCAAACATTCAGAGAAGTGCTGACGCCAAAAGGGATCTGAACAAATGGAAGAGCATCACATGTTTGTGAATTGGAAGACTTAATATTATGAAAACGTCAATACTATCTAAAGCAATCCATAGGTTCGATGCAATCTCAATCTAAATTCCAGCACATTCTTTAAAGAAATGGAAAAACTGAATGCCAACTTCCTATGGAGAAGGATGAATCCCAGGATAAGCAAAGAATGCCTCAAAAAGAAGAACAAAGTATGTGGTCTTGCATACCTGACCTCAAAACAGTTGTCAAAATAGCCTGGTGCTTGTAATGACAGCTACACAGACCAAAAGATCAGGACAAACACACACCCAAATAAAATCACCCACATACAGACAACTGATTTTTTGCAAAGGCTCCAAAAGATATTAAATGGAAGGCAGATGACCTCTTCAATAAATGATGCTGGAAAAACTGGATATCCACCTGGAGAAAAAAAGAAACAAGACCGTATCTCACCCCATGCACAAAAACAAACTTGGGGTTCATCAAAGACCTAAATGTACAACCCAAAGCTATCAGGATCATCAGTGAAAGAACTAAGACAAATATAAGTGCCCTAATGCGGGGACCACATGGGCTATCAGAGATAAGAAAGGAAACACTCCATTGAAAGCAAAATAGATGAGTAGGACCTATTAAAAATAAAACATATGTTTATATTGAAAGTTTTCATTACAAATAGAATGAGACAAAATATTTAGCAACAACATAACAGAAGACTAAAATCTACAGTATTTTACAAACCTGCAACAAGAAACAACAAAAGCAAAACCAATTACTCTTTAAGAAGGTGGGCAAAGGACTTGAACTGATGATTCACAAAAGACAATACTCAAATGGATAATAAACACATGAGAAAATGCTTTTATTCACCAGTCATACAGGAAACACGAATCAAACCATGAGATGCCACCACCATTTTTTAAAAACTGAGTGAAATTGGAACTCACATAGACTGCTTAAGACCTTGTAATTACATATAGTCACTGTGAAAGACAATATGGCAATTGCTAAAACAGCAATTGAAATAACATATGACCCAGCAACACCATTACTGGGCATCCATCTCCCACAGAAAATAAGAAATAGATCACAAACAGATGTTTGCTCTCATATGTTCATTGTAACAGAGTTTATGATAGAAAGAACTGGAAATAGCCTAAATTCCCATCATTAGAAGATTGAATTTTAAAAGTACTTCTGGTATATATGCATGTCCCTAAAAAATATTACATAGAATGCTACATATTCCTTAAAAAAAAGCAATGAAGCCATGAAACACCTCAAGACTTGGAGGGATCTGAAAGACATGCTGAGTGAAGTTAGTCACCAAAGGACAAATATCGTATGAGTCCACAGCTATAGAAACAAGCAGCAGAACAGGCACAAGCTCAGGCTTGTAGGGTATTCATTTTACTGGGGTAGGGCTTTCAGACCTGGTCGAGAACCTGACTGGTGTCAATGAACTATACACAACCATTCTAGGTAAATATTTTGAAGGTCACGTTGCTGGAAGGCACCTCACACCAGCTAGGATCAAATGGTCAAGGGAGAGGAAGGGGATGTTGTCTATTCAGTAGCAGCCATGTAAATCCATGATGATAGGGAGGTAGATAATTCTCTAAGAGTAATGGGGGATAGTGATAAGAAAAACAATACAGGAGAGGAGAAAGGGAGCAAACACATCTGGGGAAACACAAATGTATGCCAGTAGGAAAAGAGGAAGGATTGACCTCCAGTTGGGGGGAAGAAAGACTGTAAATGCTTTGGGGGACATTAACAGGGGAGTGTCTCTGGTGCTATCCACTGAATGGGCCACATTGGCCTGGACTTTGGGATGCATCTTTGGGACCTATGCCATGTGCCGTGGGACTGTGGGGAATTGAATCCTGGATCTTCAAGGCACGTAGCATGCTCCAGAGTGAGATCTGATGCAGATACTACACTGAGTGAACTAAATGCTCCCTCAGACACACTTGTAACCTGAAGACTTAAGTCAGAAAACACATGGTGTCTGAGAAAGCGGAAGACAGCTATACCGAGACTGTTGAACTGTTGGTAAGTAGACAATCTTGGTCTTGCTACAATGTCCTATATGCTCTATTAGTATAGGTATTATTCTGGTAAACCCGCAACAACATTCTGTTCTATTTTATTTGTTTATATTAGCTTGTATCTTAGAGAAATTATGTCATGGGGGGGGTATCTCTTGAAGTTGTGTTATATGTTTTTCTATTTTTCAGTACATGAAACCCAGGATTGATGAATCTATAGGGAAAGCAAACAGAATAAGGGTTGGAGGGGGGTGTCTAGGGGAAGTACAGAGGTGTTTGGGGAGGAGAAGGCGTTGCTAATAGAGGTGATGTCAAGGAATCCAGCAAGAAAAAGTGTGCTTGGAAACTGATTGTGAAAGCCATTGTGCAATTCTGCTTGATGAGATTGAACTATGGAATGGTGTGATATATGTACTAACTCCCAATGGATAATATTTAAAAATATATATATAGTTCCAGGAATGAGTTTTGAACTCACATTAAATCTTAGCTCCAACTTCAGAACAATTAGTTTTTACTTCATGATCCTGCTTGATCCTCACCCTTAAGAAGGGGACACAGATGATACAGATGCTGTGTGAAATGTGACAAAGAAATTCAATGGTGCCTGACCATTGGATAAAACAGCATCTGGGGTCTCCAAACAAGCAACCATCTAAGTCAACTAAGTCCCCATGGAATAAACACACCTTCCTCAGTCACCAAAGTACTGTAAAGTATATAATCTGTCGTCGAGAAAGGATTAGTAGCGGAGCCTAGACTGTAAGAATCCGATTTGCAGAATACAGTGGATGACAATGGGAGCCCGAGATTCAGTTCGCAACTATATAGGAATAAACCTCCAGTGAACTCTCTCTATCCCCAGTTGAGGGATGGGAAGAAAGGCGTTGCTCAACAGGGCATTGAAGAGATGAGTATAGATGATGAACAGCATAAATCTGACTTAAACAGTTAAAAACTTCATCAGTTAATTCCCCCTCTGATACATGCTGGGCCTGATGTGGTTTTCAACATTTTCCGTATTTGTGGTTGTTTTTGTTTCTTCACATTGGGGTGTATCTCAGAGGTGTTATGCCATTGGAGGTCACGCTCATGAAGTTGTGTGATATGTTTTCATGTTTGGGGTGTATGAACCTATTGGGACAGCACATAGAATAATGTTTGGGCTTGTTTGTTTGTGGGGTTGGTGGTAAAAGGAAGACGATGTCAAGGAACCCAGGAAGAAAAAGGATGCTTAGAAACTGACTGAGGTCGCAACTGTACAATTCTGCTTGAGGCAATTGAACTATGGAATAATATTATATATGTATTAACACCAAGTTAAAAATAAATTTAAAAATAAAATGCAAAAATAATTTTTTTAGAAATTCTGGTTTTTTACCAGTGCAACCAGTGTCCTCTAGTGTCCTCTAGTGGCCAAAATAAGATCTAACAATATAAAAATATTTCCTTTTTCTTGTTCACTGATTAAATAAATATTGATTGACCATCTAATGTATGTCAGACACAGTAGATGTCTTAAAAAATACCTATTAAGATGCCTACTTCCTTTTACTTTCCTTTTTTATTTTAAGGAGACTTGAATCACATTTAATTAGAATATTAAATTAATTAGAAAATCTGTGAAAACAATTTTAATCTCACTGTGGGTAACAATACAGGTTTTCTAGACAGTAATTTTTTTCTTATGCAAAGAACAATTTCAGAACTTCATAACATATGAAAATTAATATAATTTAAAGTTGTAATAAAATCCAGAGCCATAGGTGTGACTTAATGAATGTTAGATGTAGAAATTTTAACTCTTTGGAATTCCTTTCACTGGATGGTTCACTAAGGAGCCATGGTGGTGATGTGGGTTAGGCTTTGAGTGACTTACGAAAAGGTGGGCGTGTCAAACCTAGCAAGGATTTTTTTGGAAGAGAGCTGAGACCGTCTGCCCTCTATTAAATATGTAGTGGCAGAAGCTCTGTGAAGAGTCACTGTACGTAAGAATTGATGTGGGTTTTATAATATAAGTATTATACGTCATCCTGTCTTTGTAAAATAGTAATTCTGATTCAAGGTACTCAACCAGGAAGACACATCTACTACTCCTTCGTTCCTCTGGAAACAATAAAAGAAGCATAAACATGGATAAATATAAACAATAAAAGACACATAAACTTGAATAAATGTGCAGTGAGTTGGAACACTGGGGGGGATGAGGGAATCATCAGAGCAGAATGAAACTCTGACAACATATGTGCTAAGCCTACTGAAGGCTCGCGTGAGAATGGGACACCATGGTGAGTGTGCCTCTCCTGAGAGCCGTGTTGCTGCTCACGGTCACAGCAGAGAAGGAACGGGGAGAGCCCTGTGTGTTGGGTTCCACATGTGACGCTTTGGCTTGAAAGCCAAGAAAACACTGCTTGGGTTAGAATCTTCACCGTCCCCTGCCTGCATCACAAGGTGCTCCTATAAAATGAAGGGAGCGCTAAGGCCCCAAATAGTGCACATGATAGAGCCACCTCCCAACAACGCCTTGCCACCCTGGCAGCTAGAGGGGGATCTTATTGTTCCAAGTCTAGGGACTATGATTCCAGACAACAAGCCACAAAAATTACAGGACATTGAAGAAGGAGCTGGAAACCCACCATGCTAAGGGGTGCCCCAGAGTAGATGAGTGGAGACGATGATCAGACTTTCTGCTTCCTCTGTGACCCCTATGATGTTTTTACTCAACACATCGATGAATGCTTATTGGTGTAAGCACTACATATTTATGTATGTGTAATAGATGTAATTATGCTGTCAGATGTATGATGTTATGGATATTATTGCTAAGAAAAGATTAGTGAGGGTTGGGCTCCGGTGGCGTAGTGGTTGAGTACGGTACTGCGGCCCACGGGCTTGCCGGTTCAAATCCAGCAGCAGCTCTCCAGGAGCAAGGCTGGGTAACTCCCACGACCACCAGAGGGCAGTGATTCCCCCCTCAAAAAAAAAATAAAAGATTAGTGAAAGCAGAGAATTGATTGCAAGCTGAAGGGTAAAATTTCAAAATATTCATAAAGATATTACAGTATATGCCAAGGAATAGAGAGTCATCTACAATGCTCCTCCTTTTTAGCTGAAGATGGAAAAACGTTATACAGTGGTCCTCAACTTACAACACCATCATAAATCAGTTCTGACAGAAGGCCAATACTTGTACCTATACACCTGATCTTTCTGAATTGAAAACATTATACATAAACTTACATATATATTACAATATAAAATACATTAAGATACACAAATCATAAAAGTAAGTATGGTCATAAGTGTAGTTCATTGTAATTCAAACATTTTATAAATTGGGGACTACCTGTATACAGAGTTAAGGAGTCCAACTGGTGCTATTAGTTAAGTTGGACTGGTAACCACTGGTTCAAACCCACCCTCCACTTGACAGGAAAAAAATAAGATTTTCTGGGCTGAGCCCCGGTGGCATAGTGGTTGTGTACAGGACTGCGGCCCACTGGATTGGTGGTTCAAATCCAGCAGCAGAAGCAAGGCTGGGCCTCCTACTCCCACCAGAGGGCAGTGATGCTCCCACACACACACAAAAAAAAAAAGATTTTCTGCTCCGATAAAGAATTGCAACCACACACAAAAAAAAAAAAAAAGAATTGCAACCACAGAACCCTTATATAGAGTTGCTCGGAATTTGAATTAGTCTATGGCAGTGGGTTTTGTACTCAGAATTGTAGAAGAAAATGCATTTTGAATCTAAAATCCATATTCAAAGAAACAATCACTGTGCAAAAGGAAAAAATAAGTGTACTTATAGATTACTCCCATTCTATTTTTTAAATAATTGTTGGAGGATGTATTTTAGTTTAAAGAAAAGAGAGCTGAATTCCAAAGAAAAATCATGCATGAAAACAAGAAACATTGCGAAAACAAAATGTGTACGAGTTGTTGAACAGAAAACTGATCTGTTGCATAATCCTTCATTCAATCACAAAAAAGAAGCTTCAATAAGAAGAAAGGACACATTGCTAAGTATATTGCTAGCTTGCACTAAATAAAAATAAACACGGATGAGAGTGCAAACAAGGCAGAAGGAATCCCATTCTCTTGGTATTCAGTGTGTTTGGGCTGACAAGTAACTCATTGCTGGAGGAAATCAGCTTCCAGGAGGGGTAATATATACTGTCACTGTTTAGAATGCTTATACCCCACTGTCTTCCAATTCATTCAGACTCATGACAACACTATAGGACAGCATAGAACTGTTCCATGAGGTTTCCAAGACTGTAAATCTTTATGGAAACAGAAGGCCTCGTCTCTTCTTCCTGGGCAGCTGGTGGATGGGTTTGAACTGTCGACCTTTTGAATAGCTACCCAAGCTTGCCTCAGTGCAGCACCAGGGCTCTTTACCACGCTATTGGCAGAAGAGAACACATTCGATTAATAGCTTAATCCAGTTTGGGTGTTAATGCCAGATCTTTAGAGCGTGTGTCAATGCTACATGCTTTCAAACATCTGGAGACGTTGGTGGGCTCTGGTCTCATTCCGAGATGAGCTCAAGGGTAGTCAATCCCACCTCTCACTCTCTAGCCCCACCTGAAGGAAGGGGGCCCTTCTATTCTAGCAGTTTGTTGTCAGACAATTTGGAAGAAGACACCTGAACCAATGCTTTCAAATGCCGCGTTTGTCTCAAAAATAAGAACATCAAAGTGACTATGTCTGGAGCATGGGGAGGGGGGTAATATATTAATAATATGTTTAGAAGGGTGACTATTGGAGTTAAAAAATAAAATAGCATTAGGGATAATGTTAAAGATATCAATGTACTCTCAATTCTGTAATTAACCCCAAAAAACAAACAACACTTAAACTGCCATTCAGTCAACCCCAACACATACGTAGGACAAGATGGATCTGCCCCTGTAACTTTTGGAGAGTGTCACTTCTCACAGGAGTAGAAAAGCCTCATCGTTGGTGGGGGACCGGGGAGCAAGGATGGAGGGGGAAGGGTGAGAAGTGGATATCAAGGGCTCGAGTGGAAAAGCAGATATTTGGATAATGATGATGGCAGCAGGTATGTGAAGGTGCTTGGCACAATATATGCATTTATGTATTTATGAAAAACAATGTATGAGCTCCCAATAAAATGATTTGGAAAAAAAGTTAAAATAGCAAAATGACAGTTAGAAAGAAAGGAAGAAAGACCTCATCATGCTCAAGCAAAGTAGCTGATGAGTTTAAGCTACTGACCTTGTAATTAGCCGTCAAACGTGTAACCCACTACACCAGCATTTCTCAACCTGTGACCTTTTCACAGGAGTCATCTAAGACCATCAGAAAACACTTATTTCCCATGGTCTTAGGAACAGAGACACCGCTTCACTACCCTTCTCCAGGCAGGTACACTCACATGTAGATATGCCCACTACGAATACCCGGCGTGAAGATTGTTACCCATGTGACACCATGCTTCAAGACAAAAGTTCACTTAATTATACTTAGAAGTAAATATTTCACAACATATAATTACATACTATTTTCTCATTCATCACTATGCTTTAATTATGCTCAATTTGTAATGATAAAAATGCAGCCTGTATATCAGATATTTACATTCTCATTCAAAATAGTAGAAAAATGACAGCTATGAAATAGTAACGAAAATGATTTGGTGGTTGGGGGTCAGCACCACATGCGGATCTGTGTGAAAGGGTCACGGCATGAGGAAGGTTGAGAACCGCTGCACTACACCGTCAGGCTCCTCTGTAGGTCACTAATCACTTACAGAATAAAGGATAAGCATTGAAACAATGAGACGCCATATGTAACTTCCAAACCACTAAAATGAAATTTGACCAATATAATAAAATTTTTTAAAAGTGAAAAAAGTTAGAATTTGTTATCAGAAATAGTAATAGAATTAGCATAAACTCACCAGTTAAGAGAGACTATAAAAATGTGTTTTTCTTTACCTTGAAAAAATATTTTTTTCCTCAAAAATCATTTTATTGGGGACTCATACAGCTCTAATCATAATGTATATATACATACATACATATGTTGTGTCAGTAGTTACATCTTTTCTGGGGGGAAAATATTTTTTTGAAAAAATATTTTAATGTACATATAGACCCTTTTAAAATTTACATAAAACACAAGTTCTCAAAAAAGTTTTTACAATGTCACAGATTACAACTGATGCTCTAAAACAGTAGGCTTTTCAATGATCATGAGGAAATTATAACTACCAGGGACCTTGAGAACACAATCCTCTGAAGCGTCATGCACCTTTGTTCATCTAAATTGGGATGGTGCTTCCTGTCTGGCTACTTGTCTTAAAGGCCCTGTTAGCGTCTGTGGCAGTTACATAATCTGGTGACAACTTGTGAAGGAGTGAAGTTTGATGGTCACAGTTTGATGGCCTCATTTGGAGGCGTCATGGAGGTAAATAGCTCACTGGAATCCAGATACACCTAGGCTCACTGCTTCCTCTTCCTGCTGACAAGAAACATGGAGCTACACTGGAGCCCTAGAGCTGGAGGAGTCCCATGGAAGTCCTTGCCAAAAATGAGACGCTTCCACTGCCACTGAATCCACAAGACTTTTCACCCACTGGTCTGTGATCTTCCTGCATTCAGCATCATTGCATGTTTTGCGTGAGCCTGAAGAGGAATTTATAAATTGCTATAAAACATATGGACTAATGCTGAACTTATAAATTTGATCTAGACTGGGCTGGGATGGTTTCTTATTGTACACTTACTCTTTACAGAAAGCTCTACATTACACACATATGAGCCTCCCCAGATTTGTTTCTGCAGTCAACCCAAACTAACACAGCATCCTTCCTGAGTGGGGACATCCCTACTGATTAAGCCTAAAAGGAATTTTTACCATAAAGAAGTGGACTACAGGTGCTGAGCCCTGGTGGCGTAAGTGGCTGAGTGCAGGACTGTGGACCTGGGCCACTGGGTAGCTCCCACGACCACCCAGAGGGTAGTGATGCCCCCCGCCCCCCCCAAAAAAAAAATAAAGAAGAGAACTATAATAATACTCCAGATTCTTAACAAACTAAATTTAAAATTCTGCTATATTTCTAGTATTGATTCTAACTATATCACTGTGACAATTTTTAATCTTAAACTAGCATAGTCATATATTTTTCCTTCTATTAAAATCCATTCACTAGCATGAGTTAAGTCCAACTCAAAGGTGGGGGTAAACGCCAATGACAGATATGTAAATAGCAAGGGTGAGCCTTTCTTTGATTCTTATCTGTGGAGGGAATCAGGAAGTAGAATGAATGCCATAGAAAAATATGTTATCAAGAGAAGGTTTTTTGGTGGTTGTTGTTGTTTGCTCTGCAATATGGACTTGGGGATGTCCACAAGCATTGGTAAAGGAACTCTAGTGGGTTATGGGTTACAAGTCAGGCTGCTAACCTCAAAGTCAGCAGTTCAAAATGATCAGCCACTCCTTGGAAGAAAGATCAGACTTTATAATCTGCAGATGATATGAGTCTATCTATAGAAAACCCAAAGTCTCCATTAAAAGCCTACTGGAAGCAATCAAGGGATACAGCAAGGTAGCAAGATACAAATTTAACATCCAGAAATAAATCAGATTCCTCTACACCTAGAAAGAGAGCTGCCACAAAGAAAAGGCCTAAAGAAAACAATACCACTTGCAATAGCTACTCAAAAGATTAAATAAACCTAACTAAAGAAACAAGAGGCAGCAATGTTCTACAAGAAACCAAAAAGACCTCCATAAATGGAAGAATAGCCCATGCTCATGGATAGACAGACTAAATATTGTGAATATGTCAATATTACCTAAAACAATCTACAGATACAACTCAGTCGCAATCCAAATTCCAAATACATTCTTTGAAGATATGGAAAAATGAATTACAAATTTCATATGGTAGGCAAGAGATCCAGGATTTAAAGAATGTCTTAAAGAGGAAAATTAAGTAGGAGGCCTCACACTATGTGGCAGTCATGTGCTTATGCTAATTTTATAAATGAAATGTAGGGGTGGAGTCTGGCCTGTTAATCAGGAGAAAGCCATTGAGTAGCTGATGAGGCCTCTGTGTGGGCCTGGCTTTCACCAGAGACTCCAGGGAAATCTCGCGATATTTCCCTCATGAAGAAGAGAAGCTATCTTCCCCAGTTGTTGGAAGTTAGTTTGAGAGATGATTAACCACAGGCAACACAGAATGGCAGCGGCTGGGAGCCTGGAGTAGATGGTGGAGAGACCACACGGCTTAGCCCTGATGAAGACAGACCTCTGAAGCTGGAGTGGCATGCTGTTGATGGACCTGAGCCCTGCAAGTGAGGAGCCATGGGGAGACCCCTGCCAGCGCCAGAATTCTGCACCCACTGCCCTGTGACTTCCTGACTCAGAAGCAGACTTTATAGACTGATTTCGGGCATATTGGTTATTATTGGACTTATGACTTTGCACTGGACTGGATTGGGATGCCTTCTTAGGGTCACATTTCTTTTGTATATAAACCCTTTCCTTATACCGATATGCGTGTCTCTGAAATTTGTTCCTCTAGTCTACCCAGACTAAGACACACTACATGATCTGAACACCTACTACATAGCCACAGGAGTCGAACCAGCCTAGTACTGGCACAATGAGGGATTATATAGACCAGTGGATCAGAAGAGAACTCTCCGACATAAATATATCAGCCTACATGCAACTGATCTTTGACAAAGGGTCTAGATATATCAAATGGGATAAAGCCAGTTTCTTCAGCAAATAGTGTTGAAGAAGAATGAAAAAAGACCCATATCTCTCCCCATGCACAAAAACAAACTCAGGATGGATTAAAGACCAAAATGTAAACCCCAGAGCTATCAGGGTCATCAATGAGAAAACTGGAACAAGGTTAAAGACCCTATTGCAGGATATAAATAGAGTGCCAAGCTTAATAACAGAAGCACACACAGAAGAAAACAAAATCAATGACTGGGACATGCTGAAATTATATCACTTATATGCTTCAGAAGAATTCATCAGCAGATTAAATGAGAGTCTATGATTGGGAAATTTTTTTACCAATGATACCTCAGAATAGGGTCTAATTACCAAAATCTATAGATTTGTAAAAGAGATTCTTATATTATTTCAATAAGAAAATAACAAACAATCCGATAAAGAAGTGGGGGAAAGACATGAGCAGATAGTTCACAAAAAAAGAAAAGAAAAAATGCTCATAATCACTAGTTATCGGGGAGATGCAAAGTAAAACCACCATAAGATACCACATTATACCCACAATGCTAGCCTTCAAGGAAGGGAGAAAGGGAAATGGCCATCTACTTAATGATCAACAGCATTCAAACAAGCATCTACATTTCAGAGTAGGCACTGATACTTCTGTTGGTGGGTTGGTGGGTAAGTGGGGTGGAGCAACCTCACACTGCGAAAGGATGTTAAACAATCATTGTCAAGAACCTAAGGTAACAGTAATACCCAGCTCCATGTTCCTGGACATAAGCTAGGAATATATTTCTACCCAACTCTTGGTGAACTATACCACCGACTTAGTACTATGATGACCTTACAGGGAACATGACCTCCCTCAAGGGCCACACCAGGAGGAGTCCACATGGAAGTCTGGCTGAACAAACTGGGATCTACCTCAAAAATACCTGTATCGCTTGGATTTAGGACTAAAATTTCCTGAAGGGAAAGTAAGCAAACAATAGCCACTCAACACTGTGGAAATGGCAGTCATGGAACCTGGCGTCAGACCTCCAGTTTAGTAGGTGTCCAATGAAAGGCGACCCAGAACCACCATATATTTGGCATCTCCATGTTCCCCATTGCATTAACATGACAGGTAATAATCTGATAGGCAAGATTCTGTCCTTGTAAGAAATTTTAGGAGATAGTTTCACCTAGAACCAACACTTAGGCTCAATGTAAACAGAGCTCAATCAGTTAAGAAATCAATCTGCACAAAGCACAACTCAAGGACTGCAGCTTGCAGGTGGACTATGCACATATAAACTCGTATCAGCAGTACCATAACTGCTGTCATTGGATATATTTTTGACGTTATTGGTGCAAACACTTTATACTTTAGGGGGATAGTGAACAATGTTTTTCTTTTGGGGTTCTTTTGCTTTTTAGCTTTTTAGGGCTTTGTTTATTTGTTATTCTTTTTTTTTTTTTTTTTTTAGGCATCACTGCCCTCAGGTGGTGGGAGTAGGAGGCCCAGCCTTTGCTTCTGAGAGCTGGAATTGAACCTCCAACCCAGTGGGCCGCAGTCTCGTGCACAACCATATTTGTTATTCTTATTGGTGTTTTTTATCTCACCTTTTTAAATCATTCATCATCTTTTTTGAAGACACGCAAGACGTTGCGCGTGCACATGGAGAAACCCAATTATCAATCATTTTATTGGGTGAATTTATTTATTACCAATCTTAAAACAATCCATCATTCTATTAAACACACTTGTCCATATGTTGCTGTGTTAGATCTGGTTGACTAAAGAAAAAAATCCAGAGACATTCATAGATATATGTAAGAGAGAATTTTATATCAAGAAATAATTATGCATCAATAAGACATCCAAGCCCTATCCAGATCAAATCCATAAGTTCAATGTTAGCCCATATGTCCAATACTAGACCATAAATTCCTCTTGAGACTCACACAGCACATGCAATGATGCTGAATGCAGGAAGATCACCAGTCAATGGTAGGTTCAGTGGGGGTAGAAGCATCTCAGGCCTGGTGCAGGTCTCCACATGGCTCCCTCAGTTCCAGGGCTCTGACTGCCATCAGCATGGTTCCATGTAGCTCATCAATAGGAATGTCAAGCAAAGAGAATGTATGTTCTGCCTCCAAGGAGAAAGACAAGAGTTCCCAGAATCCTCAAGAGAAGGCCATGCCCTCACAGAGACAACAATGGCTATGACCTGATTAACAAGCTAGATTTCACCCCGCCTAAAGTGACAGGAAATGATGTAACTATACCAGATGCCATCAACATTTCCAAAACATTTTCATTTTTTCTTTTTTGAAAATCATTGTATTGAGGGTCATACAACTCCCATCATAATCCATGCATATATCCATTGTATTCAAAGCACATTTGTACACTTGTTGCCATCATAATTCTCAAAACATCTTCTTTCAAGTCAAGTTCCTAATATCAGCTCCTCATATTTCCCCTCCTTCCCCAACCCCCATGAACCCTCGATAATTTAGAAATTATTATTATTTTGTCATATCCTACACACTCCGATGTTTCCCTTTACCTACTTCCCTGTTCTCCATACCTCAGGGAGAAAGTTATATGTAGATCCTTGTAATCAGTTCCCCCTTTATACTATCGCCACTCTCACCACTGGTCCTGAAGGGATCATCTGTCCTACAGTCCCCATGTTTCTGGTTCCTATCTGTACCAGTGTACATCCCCTGGTCTAGCTAGATTTGTAAAGTAGAATTGGGATCATGATAGTGGGGGTGGGGGGAGAAGAGGAAACACTGAAGAACTTGAGGAGTTCCCTGACAAGGTCACCCAAGGAAAGCAGGATTTGGATTCATCTAACAAAAGAAGGGAGTTCTCAGATGTCCCTTTGTGCACATGCTAAACCAGACAAATCCATGCAAGGTGCCACCTGAAAGGTGGAGGGACAATAGCCAATGATCTTAGCCCACTGCATCCAACAAGGCCTGGTGGCAGAGTGGCCAAGTGCCCCAGGACCATCCTCTCCCACCCCCTCAGGCTTCCCAGGTTTGAGAGTCCTGTGGTCAGTCAGGAAATCAAACATCACCTCCTTGCCTTCCCATCAAAACGGCATTTCTCACAAAGCTGAAGACAAAACATGGGTGACCATAAGTTATTTATCACTGAATGTTTACAGGAATGATAGCTTTAAAAAATACAACCAGTTTTTTATATTACAAAAATAGCTGAATTCAAATAAATAAATTTAAAAGAAGAAGAAGAACTAGAGGAAAGTTGCATATTTCATTGCTTTTACACTCTACCCTGACTGGCTTGTCTCATCCCTGCGTCCCTTCTATAAGGGGATGTCACTTCACCTATAGATGAGCTTTAGGTCCCCAATCTGCACTCCCCCTCATTGACAATGATTTAATTTTTAGTTTTTTGATGCCTGATACCTGATCCTATTGACACTTCATGGTCATACAGGCTGGTGTGCTTCTTCCATGTGGGCTTTGTTGCTTCTGAGATAGATGGCCACTTGTTTACCTTCCAGTCTTTAAAACCCCAAATGCACCATCAGCTTTCTTCATCACATGTTCCTATGCACACATTTGTCTTTAGCGACCCTATCGGGAAGGTGGGCATGCAATGATATGATTTTTAGTTCTCTGATGCCTGCTATCTGATCTCTTTGGTACCTTGTGGTAACATTTTCTTTCTACTTGAGCACTTGGTGGCAGCTCCTCTTTTCCTCTTCCATCCTCATGAGTCCTTGATCATTATCTAATGTCTTCCACTGTCCATTGTCTCCCTTCACCCACATTTTTGTTATTGGGGAGGAAAGGCCAATACAACTAACTTACAAAGAAAGAAGATTGATCATCCCAGAAACCATAGAAGCAGTTCCGCTCTGTCCCTGTAGAATCACTACGAGTTGAAGAGACTAGAAGAAGAGAGATACAAGAGGAGAGAAATCCCAGAGTAGCAGAAGATCATAGTTTACAGGAGTATATACAGAGTAAAGATTCTCCAAGGGAGGTGGGCTGGTGAATTGTTAGAATAATGGTGTGTATGCATCTCTTCAACTGTTTCTCAGTGTGCTGGGTTGGGCTCCTCTTTTATTATCCTGAAACTTCAGGACAATAACCACACACATTGCCCAGTTTTAATGGTTCTTTGACTTAAGGAGGACAGGTCTGCAGTGAGTCGGGAAAGAGGGGTGGCATCTAGGATACAAGAGGTCAAGTGGGGAATGAGTATTCAAAAGAAGTAGGGAATTGGAGCAGGTTGCAATCTGAAGAAATATAAGCTTCTGGTGATCTCCAGAGATAATGGGGAAGAAAAGTGTATCCAATAACAATCCTTTGTAATTGCTAAATGATGGAGCAATTTCAGTAAATATTAAGGAAAGTAGTAATTTCATAAGACTGAAGTGTCTGGGGATAGTCAGAAAACAATTTTCTGGATTTCAAGTAGCTAAAAAGTGTTTAAGTTTGCAAATTATCTGTTGTTGTTACTATGCAAATTAGAATGATCTTGTTATCCCTATAATAAGGTCACATTAGTTCATTTGCATTTTATTCTCTTCATTGACAGAGAGAGAATGGCACAGTCAGAGCTACCTGAGGGGGCTAGAAATGGGGCACGGGTGTGTGTTGTGCTGGTGACTACTACGCTTTCTATGTGTTGAATGAGGAAAATCTGAGATGATCCCTATCATGGGCTTGGCTCAAAGACTGTCTAAACAATTCAGTTGATATATTGTTTACAAGGTGGGGAGAAGATATAACCATGGTTTTGTCCACACTAAGTGAATGACTAAAAAAGAAAAAGCCAACTCACTGTTATCAAGTCATTGCTATCCTTAGGACAGCGCAGAATTGCCCCTGTGTGTTTCTGACAAAAAGCTCAATCTTTCTTCTACCCCAAATGGCCAGAGTACTTTTTTTAATTCCTGCAGCACCCTTGAAGTGTCTGAGTGGTACAAAAGATTAAAGTTCTTGATAACTAACTGGAAAATTAGGTGGTCAAGTTCACCCAGCAGGTATTTCTGAAGAAAAAAATCAGTCATGACGCCCCAGGAGCTGATTGATAATTTTCTCTAGCACAAAATGACAATGGTGTCTCTAAGGTGAACTATATAGATACTATAGATGCATGAATGGATTTGGAGCTTGCACTTATTTCTAGCTCCAATCTAAGAACAATTCATTCTTATGACATGGCCATTCTTGAGTCCCACCCTCGGAAAGAGATCCCGCTAAGATATGGGTGCTGCAGAAAAGTGTTATGTTAGACAGGGTTCTCTAGAGAAACAAAACCAGAACACTACTATTTCTCTATAATATTTAGATAGATAGGGCTGAGCCCCGGTGGCGTAGTGGTTGTGCGCGGGACTGCAGCCCACTGGGACGGAGGTTCAATTCCAGCAGTGCGGCTGGGCCTCCTACTCCCACCACCGGAGAGCAGGGATGCCCCCCCCTCAAAATATATATATATATATATATATATATATATATATATATAGAGAGAGAGAGAGAGAGAGAGAGAGAGAGAGAGATAAAGACATCTAACATAAGAAATAAGCAGCTAACTAATCTATAAAGCAGTACAAATGGCTCGATGCAACTTGCGTGAGACAGCTAGTACATTGGCAGTCCTTTGAGTCCTGAGGGTTGCCAAGGTCCTCCAGAGAAATTCAGGCTATCCGGCTGCAAAGAGCAAACAGCAAGGCAGGTCACCAACAGTCAGCCAGATGACAGAGTCCATCAGTCCCCAGCTCAGGAGATGTATACCCCAGGAGTGTGGTGAAGCAGGGCTTGAAGGAACCTCAACTCACAGCAACACAGTCCATAGATTAGGTGTCCCACAGGTAGTGTAGCTTGGAAATCGAGGCACAGAAAAAACAAGGTAGCCAGCTGGTCCAAAGATCCAAGAGCAAGAGAGCGAGTCGAGTCTAGGCTTGCTGAGCCATTTGTATCTCCGCCCTTCTATGGATCTCACATGTGCTCACTGGCCATGTTGTCACAACAAACCCACCCATCATCTTTGGCCATGTTGGTACAACAAACCTACCAATCACAAGTGTGATGAAGAAACTAGATGGTACCCGGCTGGCTATCAGAGAGAATAGTTTCTGGGCTCTTAACAACTTTTTTTCAAACCAGCAGCCATCTACATGAGATGTCAACTAAGTCCATCTGGAAAAAGCACACCAATCTGTGTGATCCAAAGATAGTAAATACTATAATCCAAATCTAACGGAGGGAATGGCAACAGAGTTTAAGTGGTGAACACTCAGTTTATAGAAGCAAATGGATGACAGTGGAAGCCCCAAATTCATTTTTAGGATCTACACATGGATTAAGCCACTGATGAATTCCCTCTAATCATAGATGAGGATATGTAATATCATTTCATAACTTTTTCAACCCGTTTTAAAGTTATTTCAGTTTTGTTTTATTTTTTGTTTGTTTGTTTGTGGCATCACTGTCCTCTGGTGGTCATGGGAGCTACCCAGTCTTGCTCCCAGAGAGCCGCCACTGGATTTGAACTGCCAAGCCAGTGGGCCACAGTCCTCATTCAACCACTACACCACCGGGGCTCAGCCTTGCTTTATTTTTTAAGGAAAGGAGAAATGCTTGTTGATTAAGCTCTGGGTCAAACACTTCTGATCATGAACCAAGGCTATGAACAGCCTTGCTAACAGACAGAATGCATTGGAAAGTGTATTGCTGCAAATGCAGTAAGGTTCAAATTTAGCACCTTCCTTTTACATCTCCTTTATGGTCCATTGAAACTTGTTCTAGTTTTTAAAATATTTTTCTTTCTTTTCAATTAATGTTTTTATCTGGTTTTGCTTTGTTATTCTTGTTAGTTAGATTATTTGTCTTACAGTACCCTCAAACCCAAGCCAGCATACCTCCCTGAAGTTGTCCCAACATCTATGCTCCTCAAGGAGTTATACCTTAGTCCTAAATTTCTACCAGCTATACTTACTTGTATTCATTTTTACTACAAATAAAGCTCACTCAAGGAGTCTTGGTGACAAAGTACTTAAACACTAGTCTGTTTACTAGAGTTCGATCTTTCCAGGTGCCCTTGGGGGTTGGGGGGTGGGATGAGATATGGTAGCCTTAGAGCATAGCCTTAGAAAGATTACAGACTTAAAAAGTTTTGTGGGACTGCTCTGTCCTGCAAGGTCAGTATAAATCATAATCAATTCAGTAGCCATGAGTTTTTTGTGACTTTAAAACTCACCCATTAAAAAAACACAAGGACACAATTATGACCAAAAACATTTCGGTGTTTCAGTTTCCTATAGCAACAGACAACACACAACATGAGAATTCTACTTCATCTCAAATAATAACAAAAGGGAGCTTCAAGGGCTTGAAAGAACAAAAGGGAAGCTTAAAGGGCTTGTTCAAAGGTGGTTTTAGGGCAGGAGAAAATGAGCAAGGTCTGAACTGGGACAGGTCAGAATTTGCAACCTAGATGAAGAACTGGAACCATCTTTTATAAAAGCACATGTCTGGGTACAGTCTCTGTTCATTCAAGCTTGTGGTCTTATCTTGAATTTAGAGGGTTTGAATGAGTTGATATTCAAAGAGTCAACACTTAGGCAGTTTGCCTTGCCTGCCCTGGTTGGGTACAGTTGATCTGTTTTGCAAGTTATGGTACAATTTTGCAAGCTGTGGTTTCTATTTCCTTTCTCGTTACTCAAAACTTCTTTCTGCTTACCTCAGTGATCTCACAACTGAGATGGACACATGAATGTTCTCCTAGTGCCTGCCATGTAGCATAGCCATACAAACTGGCTGCAAACTCCATTAACTAGTAGAATCCAGTAAAAAGTGACCCTCTTCACTTTCTGGGTGATTCAAAAATTTCTTATCTACTTACAAACTCCCATCATTCTAAGACAAAAAAGGCATCATCGTGGCATCTGAAAAGCTAGACTCAGTGCACTCAACGCAGACGTACTTGTTCCTGTTCACTCAGAGGGGAATGGAGGCTCTGGAAGCAGGTGGGTTTCAATTCCATTCCAATCCTTTCCCAACTTGCTGGCTTGTCAGTTGTATCATATGGGCAGTTTATTCAATGCATGTAAATCATTATCTATATGAATATGCGTATATATCATAGCACCTGCTTCATGGGGTTCCTATGAGAATCCAGTACATGAATGCATTGCAATCTATTTACATATTGCAAAACTTCATGTTTTAACATAACTTTCTTTTGCTCATGCATTTGCGGGGCAGGAATTCAGTAACAGTTTATCTTGATTCCACAAAGCATTGACAGGGTGCTGGCGGACCGGTTTTCAAAGTGGCTCCTTCACATGACTGCTAACTTGGTGCTGCCTATCATCGAGTCTTCCCTCAGTTGCCAACATCCTCCGTGCAGCCCTTTGGCCACTGGTCGAGGGGATTTCAGTTCCTGTGAGTCCTCAGGTGCAGGGCAGAACTGCTCCACGGGGTTTTTCAATGCTCGGATCTTTCCCCACAGATTGCCCACAACTGGCCCCAGAAGCCTTAACTCCTGTCCACATTAGAGGGACTTAGATTCCCTGCCAGTCTGGTAACTGTGTTCTCAAAGTATTTGTTCCATGGGGCCTGAGCAGAGGCTAGCGGCTTCCTTTCACCCATTCCCACATTGCAGGGTCATCTCCAGTGCATTCTATGGGGGAGAGGAGGTCAGGAAAACCACCCCCGCTTCAAGGTGAAGGGAATTAGAACCTCATGTTTCACTGGCAGAGTGATAAAGAAAAAAAAATGATACTAGAAGTGGCCTTGCTAATTTATCCCACACATTAAGTATTTGCCATACTATGTGAGTTGTTACTATCTTCAGAGTTATTAGTGGATGAAACATAGACCACAAGAAATTTGAGTTTCCTAAAAACCAGGATAGGAACATAAAGTGCATATACATTGTGATTTCTTCATGGAACTTTGACATTTTCATTAACTCTGTATCTTTGCTCCAAGAACTTTCTTTTCAGCTTACTTATGGAAGCTTCCAGCCTTCACAGCCCCCCAGGTGCTAATAATAGTTCCTCAGAGCTGTGTGAATTCAGCTTCACTATTACACATTGTGAAAACATTTTTTCATAATCATTTATCTCCACATTGCTCAAGAAACACATATGAATCATTGTCCACACCACCTGTTTCTTGCAATGATTGCTAAGCAGAAGGTGGAAAAGAGATTCCCCAAAGTTAAGTTAAACTCTTTCTTCTCTACTTAGTACCTTAAACTTGACTTCCATGGAATAACTGTAGCTGATTGGAAAACAAAGTGCCTGAACAAAGTGGAGGTGACTATCCAGTCTTGAGAAAGTAGAATCAATTTTCCCCCAAACTAGGGGATTTTTTCTAGCCCTATTTTTGCAAGGGGAAAACAAGTTGAGGTGTCAAATATTTGTTATTACTATTCTTATTGCCAGTGAGTCAGAGTCCAGTCCTGATAATCCCAGGAACAGCAAAATGAATGACTCTGCAATGCTCCTACACAACTTCACCAGCTTCATCATCACTGGGAGGCTCAGATCCATCATGGTGATCTGGAAACTGTGTGTTTTGAGTGCCCTCCAGCCTAGCGGCCTCATCTTGCAGCACTATATTGGACAATGTTCTCTTGGGGTCCAAAGGGTTCTCGGTGGCTAATTTACAGAGATACATACCTAGGTTGTTCTTCCTGCTCAGTCTTACTCCGGAAGCTCTGCTGAAACATGTCCGTAACGGGCAGCCCTGATGATACTACAAATACCAGTGAGCGAGCTTCTAGAAAACAGCAAGACACAAACCAGCGCAGAATCACAAACTGCAAGTTGGTAGCGGTCAAGTTTTTGAAGTACTGTCATACAAAAGTAGCAGATTTAATCCAATATGAGAAAAACAGAAGGTGACCAGAAAACCCGCTTTTTAACCATTTGTACACATCCCGCAGCATTTTAAAATTAAAATAAATATATTACAATGCTATTTTTGCATTCTATGAAAATTTTTGTTGCTCCATATAGACCAAGAACACACATACAAACACACACACACACACACACACACACACACACACACCGCCCATGGTGTCCCGTGAACAAAGCAGGCATTCCTTCCACAGAAATGAACTTTTTCCTCGTGATCCAGAACCTGCTACAGCCCCTGGAGGGGACAAAGGCCCTGCTTTCCATTCTGCTTTTGAACCATTCCAGGAGAAAAAGGAAAAGTTCGTTTAAGGGTGATGTTCCAAATACTCTTGTTCAGAGCCAGTTTGTTGTTGTTGTTTTCAGATGTGGTCCAAGTATCCTCTGACTTTTGGGTTATACAAGTTCAAGTCAAAAGAAAGGTCAGTGCTGGTTTTCAGACTCCGGTCCCAACTTCTCTATGCAAACGATGGTGGTAGAGACTCTGCTAGATCCCAGGTGGGCAAGAGAGTTGGGTGGTCTCACAGACGCATCCAACAGAATCGGGAAGAGCAGTCAGTCCCACCAGCAACTGCAGCATGTGCGGCAGAGGAGCAGGAACGAGGAGAACCCTCCTAAGGCTCCTCCACTTCAGCATCAAGGTCGCAAGCCTCCTAGTGCCACGCAAATGCAAATGACGTTCGAGAAGAAATGGACACAGCAAGACGAGACCCCAACTGGTTTGGAGGTGTTGGAAAGTTGATGCCCAAGGAAGACTACTTTAAAGCAAAAATAATGCCCATGGTTCTAGTCAGAACCTCTGTTCTTGCCATATCTACACTGCAACATTCTTGAGCGTTCCGAGATTAGGGAAGAGCCTGATGGAATGGTTGTGTGGTTGGGCTGTGAAAGGGCTTGTCTTAGTCTGGGTAGACTAGAAAAGCAAATTCATGGAGACACTCATATGTATATAAGGGAGAGGTTTACATACAAGTGGAATTGAACATTGAGAAAGCATCCCAACCCAGTCCAGTCTAAGGCCATAGTCTGATATTAACCCATATGTCATTACCCTAAAAAGTGCTCTTCAGACTCACAGAAAACATATAATGAAGCCAAATGCAGGATGATCTCAAGTCAGTGGGTAGAAAGTCTTTGGACCCAGTAGCGTTGTACACATTTCAGCACTGGCAGGGATTTCTCTGTGGCTTCTCCAGGGCCAGATGTCTGGTTGCATTCATGTGACTTGTCCAGCTCAGAGCACTAAGGTAGTTCTATCTGTCTTATCAGCTGCAAAGTCTCCCAGGGAAGCCAGCCTTGTCAGTAGAGTCGAGAAGGGAGTAAACTGAGAGAGATCATGTCTCCTGCTTCTAAGAAGGAATACTGGAATTCCCAGAATTCCTGAGGGGAAGGATATGCCCACACAGAAGTCTCATTGACTATGACCAGATTGACAGGCTGGAATCTACTCCTACAAGCTTAATCCTTAAATTGGCAATTATATAACTACCACAGGGTTTTTAAATCACTAAAAGAGAGACAGTCACAGACCAAAGATCACCGTGCCCACATTCTTCCAGCGAAAGTGTTTTACTCCTTACAGGAAGGATAGATCTTAATTATGAGATCAAAAAAGCCCTCTACGTAATAATTGAAAATTGTTATAAAATGGCACAATGCCATTAACTGGCCTAAACGGTGCTTCTCTGCCAACGAAAACTCTTCCCTCTTCTCTTCTATCCTCCCACTTAACTTAATAAATATTCATTGACTCACATAGTACAAGCATGTGACAATTGCATGCAATTCAGATCATTTAATTAATCTGCAGGGATAAACACTCTACAGTTAATATTTAAAACTGCACAAGTGACCAGCACTAGGGGGGTTTCATTTGTTGCACTGCAGTCTTATTTTGCCTTTCAATTGCAAGCTGTTGTTTAATAACCAAAATATAAAGACAAGTTAGCTAACTAGAAAAACAATAATTTCCAAATATATAAAACTCATAAAATTGTTCTCGACGAAAAGACTTAACCGGATGGGATCCTGGCTGACTACTTTGAGAAAATGGAAATCTGATTTCCATTTCTTTGCCATTGTTCTGAAGAAATACCATGACATGCCACACACTTGCAGGAGATATTTCCTAAGATCGAACTGCCCATCTTTGAGATGTTAAATAAGAAGTTAGGAGACCCTCCACCCAGAGAACAGGGTTGAAAAGGAAATAGGACGCTCCATGGTAGAAACTCCAAACCCAAAGTTACATCAGATTGAGATTTCAGAATGGCCAAGCAAATAGTAAAAGGAGTTAGAGAAAAATAATCAATAAATCAAAGGAGTTGGGGGCAGATCTCTCTCCAGCACTGTCCTTGAATGGCCACCTGTCCTTCTTTCACAGGCCCAAGGGAACAGTGGCCTGTGCTAATGCTGGGCTGCTAACCTCCACCAGGCACTGCCCAGGAGCCCGTGCGCTCCCAACAAGACCGACTGCCTTGGAAACCCCACAGAGCAAGTCCATCCTGTCCTACATGGTCAGAATCCCCTTGGCGACAACGGGAAAGTAGAAATGAGGGAGGTGAGAGCAATTGCCTCCCAATCCTACCCCTAATTCAAAACACAGCAAAGCTCACTGCCATCAAGTCCATTCTGCTCCTGTGGATTTCCCCGACTGTAAATCTCTCCAGGAGCAGAAAGCGGCATTTTCCTCCTCAGGCACAACTGGGGCTTTCAAACTGCAGATCTGGGCATTCGTTAGCTGCTCAACTTTTAACTGTCACTGGTGCTTCTTAAATCCTTCCCCAGCACCTAGAAAATGCCAAGCTTGTCTCAGGTTTCTGGGATCACAGAGGTTCCCCCCAAAGATGGTAAGTAAATTGTTCGTCCTTGCTCATAATGCTGCCTTGTGTTAGAGAGTGTGACTGTTCCATTGGGCTTTCACCTCTGTTCCTAGGAAGCTATGGGCAAGTCTGAACTACCAACCATTCGGCTGTTGTTTGCATCAGCCAAGAACCTCACCAAAACCACATCTTCCCAAAAGAAACATTCACCTGTTGTTTGCTTAAATGTCAATGGTCTATCTTCCCTCACCCAGATTGCAAATTTTTTAGAGTAGACATCTTGTCTTTCAGGTTCACTCTTCTTTTTTCTATTTTTCTCCACATCACTGCCCTCTGGTGGGAGCAGGAAGCCCAGCCTTGTTCCTGGAGAGCTGCTG
>PVJH01019705.1:0-42211 GCA_004026705.1 Nesogale talazaci
AGTTTTCTCTCCCTTTTCTCCCCATCCAACCCCAGACTGATCACAGGCGCACAAGTCAGGTGGTGCCCAGGCCTGATTCAGAAGCTTGGGTTTGTTTCATTTCTATCCAAAAGCAACATGGCGACAGCGAACACCTGATAAATTAGCCAGGGGCACGTGAAATCAAAGGCTCCTAGCCAGGACCAGAACATAAAAATAAAAGTAAAAATCCCCCGGATTCTTTCCCCATGAGGGGAGGTTTTTCCATCGGGACACGGCCCAGTGTCTTGGCTCCAGCACTCAAGCTGCTCCCTCCTGGAGAAAGTTACAGGGACAAAAATAGGCAAGCAGCCGGCGCCCCTTCTGGGCCGTGGAGGAGGGAGAGAGGGGAGAGGGAAGGAGGGAGGGGAGGGGAGGGGGCTTGCTACCAGAAGCTTGTGTTCCAGAAAAACTAGGCAGCGAAAAGAAGGAAGGAAGTTCCAACAAGGTAAGTGGGGAGGGTGAAAGGGCAGGGCCTGCGTGAGCAGAGAGGAGGCGGGACTTCCTGGTGAAGGTGGGGGACAATACTAAGATCAGAATCTTATCCACCCCCTCCCCCAGCCACATTTATGGCATCAGGAGGTGTTGAGGTGATGCTCTTTCTGCTCTCAGCTATACTTGGGAGGGAAAGAATGCAGGGTGGCGTTGGGGAGAGATGGGTGGGCTTTGAGCCACCGTGTGGCTGTCACCTTGTCTGAATTTGGTAACTTGACCATGGCTGTGATGCTGGCAGTGACGCTAATGGCCAGCAGGCTCCCATAGGATAGAAGGTTTCTGCAGAATAGGAAGAAAGGCCTGGTGATCCCCTTTCAGAAATTCACCAAGGTCAATGCCATGGCTCAAGACGGAATGCAGTGTGAGCCACCGGCCCAGGTTGGAAGGCACTCACAGCGCACAGTAGTTATGAATGCACCACAATTGTGGAGAGAGCTGGCTGCCTTGCCTTCTGTTGTCCACGGGGCCACCATGAATCCGAACCAAGAGCAGTAGACTTTGCCAGGACAGAGGAGAGAGGTGCTGTCACCGAGCAGGATGGATCAGGAGAAGCCCCTTAAGCATATTACATCAATAAATAAAATGGATATCCACCTAAATATCAAAGAAGGCTCAGCCTGAGCTGATTGGCGTGTCTGAGATGGAACCAGACTAGGGAACTGCTTCTAAGAGGACAGAAGTCCCTGTGCTTCTAGTCTGTGTCCCTACAGACTCCAGTTTGCTCTCCGGTCTTCCCTAAGGAATCAGATTCCTTCATCTCACTCCAAGGCCAGTCATCTGAACACATATTATTTCCAGGGCCCTGATCTGCTCCTATCTCTTCCTCTTTCTTTTTATTTTTTTATTTTTTTTCTCCTCCTCTTTCAAGGAAGAACCCAAGTCTAAAAAGGTGGAGTCACTTGCCCTCGAGGCTGCAGAGCAGCAGGGGCAGTATCTGAACCTGCCTCTGCACCATTTTCAGGAACACATGCAGCCTTGTTCAGGAAAGCAGCAGAAATGATGCCCCAAGGCCAGGAGGCAGATGAGCAGCACAGGATACTCCTCTTCACTCCTGCAGCGTGGCAGACATCAATAGCTGATCCTAGAACTTTCCCCACAAGATTCTCCTTAAACCTCGTGGGGCATACATGTAATGGATCCAAGGAGTGCTGGTTAAGGGGCCCACAATGTGGACAGGGCCCCCTCGAGTGCACATTCTGCATAGCCATTGTTGTGCTCCAGACCTGCAGGAGATGTAGTGTCCCTTTTCTTCACTGCCTGTCTTATAAGGTCTGGCTCAAACTCTGTCTCCTCCAGGAAGTCTTCTTGGATTAACCCCGCTCTCCCTCTGCTCCCCTACAAACAGACATGACTTCTTCCTCTGGGCGGCTACTTCTGTGGGTGTTGGTGTGTCTCTGCCATCTTCAGGGGCCTCTGGAAGCGCAGGGATTGGCCTTAAAGTGACTTGCTTCCACCCTCTCACCCAAAAGATGCCAAATGTGTTCTGATTGGCCCGTCTCCAGGTTGCCCGGGACAAGGCAAACCCCACCAGAAGTAAACTGGGAAGTTTCTGAGCTCGACCACCTCTAAAAGAATGTGCCACCCATCTTTTACAAGTGGGGAAAGTGAGGCTCAGAGAGGGACTATGTGCAGTGCCCAGAGTCCCAAAGTCCATCAGGACTCGTGTCTCCTGTCCAGTGTTCTCTCTACATCCCAGGACCCGCTGACTCGTGATAGCGGTGGATTTTAGAGTTTTTTTACATATGCTAGCCATTGTGACTTTGCCTGTTTCACTTAATCCTTACAGCGAATCTAGCAAGAAATACGAGCGCCCCTGTTCTGCAGAAGTGGAAACTGAGGGCAGAGAGGATTAAGCACTATGCTCGGGCCAGAGGAGAGGGATCTGAACCCAGAACCCAGGCCCTGCCTGCTGGAAATCAGCTCCAGCCTTGAAAACTTAGCCAGCCTCATGCTGGTGGCCTCATGTGTTTGCACGAACTGAGGTTCAGGGTGAAAGAGAATGATCACTGGCTTGGCTCTGGAGGTGTTCGGTCTGGGCTCTGTCCTGAGCTCAGGGAGTGAAGTAGTTCTTGTGGATCAAGAAGGGACCTTCCCTGGGGCAAACAGGAGGAAGAGAAAGCCGTTCCCACGTCCCAGGCTCTTGTCGTGGTAGTTAGAAGGCCCTGCTTCCTTGGGAGGAGAGTGGCTGCAGCACTCTGAGCCCTGAGTAGTAGCTTTGGGCAACAACCTACTTACTCTGTGGGCCTCGGTTCCCCTATATATCACAGGGCTGATGTGCTTACCAAACTCCTGGATGCACCTATCAGTGGCCAGCTTGGTGGGGTTCTTCTCCCTCTTGCCTGTACTTGTGACATTGGCAGGGCCCACTGGGAGTTGCGCCTTTGTGTCAGCACATCCCTGAGAGGACGGCAGGGGAAGGGAAGGCCAGTTACAAGTGACCCTGGGTCCTGAGAGGCCCAAAGGGTATGCTGATTGTAGTTCCTGGATGTTGGAGCAGGAGTTGGAGCGGGAAGTGCTCTGCAGTGCCAGCCCTACCCCCACCCCCTACCTCCCTCCCCTATGTCTGTCCTTGGTACCTCCCCCTGCATCTCAGACTCATCCAGGTATGTCTCCAGGATCGTGGCAGAAGGCACTACCAGGGACCATCCTGTAGATACCAGCTTTCCAGGGGATCCCCAGTGTCCTTCACCTCCTGTCCTGTGGTCCCAGCCTCCTCCTCAGCAGTCCTCGCCCCATGTTATCCACATCCTTGCATGGCCGTTTCCCACACAAGTTGCCCCTGGAAGGCCATGCGACTGGAGGAGAGTGACCGAGGGAGCTGCCCAGATATGAGTTGGAGGAAGGACAGGCATTGAGGTAATAAGAGGGGTCCAGGATGCCTCTTAGTGGGTTTATTTTAGCACATGGGTGGTCTGGGGTATAGGAACGACATTCAGGGTGAGAGGGCATCTGAGGAAGAGAGCGATCTGCTGTGACGGAAGAGTGGGGGGCAGTTCAAACCCACCAGCCACTCTGCAGAAGGAAGTCTTGGAGAGATTGCATACCACCTGGGACATCCCCAGGGGCAGCTCTTCTCTGTCCTCTGGGGTCACTATGGTCAGCATCGACACAAAGTCACCCAGAAATCGCATCAAACAGTCCAAGGATCCCCGCAGACAACCCTGAATAATTCGTGGTTTGAAACCCCTTGGGGGCAAGTCTGTTCGTCACCTGTGGTTTCTATAAATCAAACAAGACCTGACGGCCCTGGACATCGACGTGAGCCTCCTGAGAAGGCGGCCCATTGGAGTGCAGCGTGGCGCTGAGTGAAGTTCAGAGAGAGCAGCAGACGGTCTCCTCAAGGGGCTACACAATGACGAGTAAGGCTGCAATCCCAGATGAGATCTCTGAGTGGGGAGATAGACATCTAGGCGAGTAGAGGGCCTGAGGCTGGACCTTCAATACCTAGAGGCCTGCCCAGAAGGTGAATCTAGCCAGCCAAGCACACTGAGAAGGAAGCCAGAGAGGGAGGGGGGGGGGAGCAGGTGCCAGAGAAAGTCACCTCGAGTCTTTAGGCTCATCTTCAGTCGAGCCTCCACTCAGGAAACCATTTCCCTCTGTCCTTCCTGTTTTGTTAGCAGAAATACTGGCACAAGGAACGTCTTTCTACCCGCATCTCAGCCTGCAAGTTCAAGTACATCCACGGACGGATTCCTGGAAGGGGATTTGCCCCTGTCAAGGATAATTGTCCTGCAAAACATGATTGACCACACTAATATTTCTCAGAAAAAGAATAGTTCAGAGAGACTCACATAAGCATACACACCCCCACCCCCAGAGAGACAGACAACAGAAACCCTGGGGAAGGGAGACAGCGGTCAGTGTAAGATATGAAAATAATAATAATTTATAATTTATCAAGGGGTCATGAGGGTGGGGGACAAGGAGGGAAGGAAAAAAGTGGAGCTGATACCAAGGGCTCAAATAGAAAAGGTCTACAAAACAATGAGGTCAACATATGTACGAATATGTCTGATACAATCGATGTGCGGATTGTTGTAAGGGTTGTAAGAGTCCCCCCCCCATAAAATGATCTTTTCATAAATAATATAAACGAGTAAACAGAGAGCCCCTTTCGTAGCTCAGACCTGGCCTTGTGGGTGGGTAAAGTACACAGCAGCTCACTGACCCCAGCAGGCCACTTGGCGGGGAGGTCCTCCCCTCCTCAAGGGGGCACAGGGCCACACAGGAGGGCTTTCCAGGATGGAGACAGAGTGGTTGAAAAGGGATTCCTGGGCTGAGCCCCGGTGGTGTAAGTGGTTGAGTGTGGGACTGTGGCTCGCGGGTTTAGAGGTTCAAATCCAGCGGCGACTCTCAGGAGCAGCACTGAGTAGCACCCATGACCACCAGAGGCAGTGATGCCCACAAAAAGGGGGGGGGGGAATCCCTTATGTTTTCTCCTGCATCCTCCCATAATGTCAGCCCTGAGTAACACTGCCCTCAACTTCTGCTGTCCCGGCACACATACCTAGTGGACAGTTACTGTCACGGATTAAACTGTATCCCCCACCGATACATGTCAACAGGGCAGGGCCAGGGCTCCCGGGGGCGTGGTAGATCATGGAACGAACAATGTTTTCATCCAGGTGATGGGCCAGGTGCTGCCCCTCTGTTGTAAGGAACTTAGGATAGGGGACAGCACCTGACTTGGGTCATAGTCCTGGCCCGATGCGAGGGGTTTGTCCTGGGATGACATCTGCATTACCTCTCAATTAACAAGATATAAAAAGGAGAGGGAAGTTAGCAGAAACAACAGGAGTGACTGTCGCCAAAAACAAGACGCCGGGGCAGAGTGTCTCCTTCAGATCCGGGATCCCTATGCTGGGAAACTCCTAGACCCAGTGGAAGATCAAACCCAAGACACGAGGAGATATTCAATAAGCCCCAGGCCCTCAGATATGGAAAGGAGTTATGGATCTTCCTCTAGAGATGACACAGAGAAAAAGGTTTTCCCTATAGCCAGTACTCTGAGCCTTGGTGGCATCGTGGGTTTTCAGTTGAGCTGCTAGCTACCAGGTCTGCAGTTCAAGCCCACCCATCGCTTCTCTGGAAAAAGAAATGACTTTCTGCTCCTGTATCAACTTAGCGCCTTGGGAACCCCATGGGACAGTTCTACTCTGCACACCAGCACTTTGGGGTTTTTGAGTGAGTCTTCTAAACTGCGAGGGAATCAATTGCTATTTGTAAAGTCATCCACCTAGGGTGCTTCTGGTGTGGCAGCCTTAGAGAGTGAAGATAGTGTATCTACTCGTGTAGAAGTCGAGTTTTTCAGCACATTTTTAATGCAACGTTTACAGTACAATCAGAGGCCTCCGCTGATATTTGGGTCGACTTACACTCGGGTGTCTACATACTATGGCTAAGGACTCAGAGTTCTAGGCTGGATGCATTTAGATTTTGATAGGCAACCAGGTAGGAGCCTCATTGTCTCCATCTTTGGCCCAGAGTAGAATGATGGGGATCTATAACAACCTGAGAACAGAGGTGAGGCGGGCATGTGGCAGGGCGGTGTGGCCTTCTGTTGGACATAGGGTCGATATGGGCTGGAATCAACTCCACCGTCACTAGCAACAAGAACTTGTAAAAACCCTTTGTAACCACTCTACACACACACACACACACACACACACACACACACTCAGGCCCAGGGTTCGTCAGGCTCTCCACTGCTCACGTGTGAGCTACAGGGCTGTCCCCAACCTGGAGGCTTGAAAATGCCTTTTCTGTGTCTGCCTGGTGGAGGAGGAATCTATGTGTGTAGAGATTACTTCTCCCACTCTCTCTTTTTCGATGTTTAAAATTCAGTCATTTAACACTTACCCTAAAATAAAGGAGCCCTGGTGGCTCTGTGGGCTAGGCAATGGGCAGCTACCTGTTGCAAGATCAGCTGTTCAAACCCACTGGCTGCTCTGAGGGAGGAAGATGAGGCTGTGGCTGTTCCTGTCACGTTTTACAGTCTTGGAGCTCTGCAGAGGGTCTCTTGGCATGGAAGTTGATGCTCTGGCTATGGATCTGGTGACAAGGGGCAAAGTAGAATACAGAGGGACTACAGAGGGCCAACTTACATCCCTGTGTTTACAGAGGCTTTGCCAAAATACACTGCAGGCTCGCCCTTTCCCTCCCATGCTGGGTACTGGGGACAGAGCAATGAGGGAAAACAGATCCAGGCCTTGCCTGGAGGACATTGCAATAAAGTGGTATAGGGAGGGGAGGCTGGTACTTACAGAGTCCCGACCATGACCATGACGAGAGCCAAGTGGGAGAAGTGCCAGAGCCAGCAATGGGGGTGGGGATGAAAGGTGGAAGTCAGAGAGGCCCTGCCGAGAACATTTCAGGTGCAGGAGGAGGCAGAGCGGGCCATGAGTGACAGGGACAGGCAGAGAGCTCCTGAGGAGGTAAAATACACTGGGAGAGGGCATGGGAGTATGGAGAGGTCCGGGAACCCTGGTGGTACAGGGGGTTAAGGGCTGGACTCATAACCCAAGGTCGGTGGTTTGAACCGGCCTGTCTGCTTCAGGGCAGACTTTTAGTCTGGGAAGAACTCTGGCACTTTCTACTTCGCCCTAATGGGGGCGCTGTGGGGTAGAATTGACTTGAGAGCTCAGATGTTGAGGGGGACCCTTGAATTCTCAGCCCTGGGGAGAGGACGCTTTCCATACAATAGAAACATCCCAAGGGCCCAAGGGTCTGAGCCCTGCACGTAGCCAATACATTCACGTGTTTGGACGTGCTTTTCCATCATGCCCCTTGGTCTCCCTTTCTCTTTCTTTCGCTTACATGGACTTGTTTACAGATTTGTGTTCAAACCCAACACACACCCTCGTGCTGGTTCTCACGTCAGGCGTCCACCCATCCACACTCACCATGCCCACACCATTTCCCAATGGGGTTGGTGATTTCTGCCCCACCCCACCCCCACTGCAACATCTTGGGAGACCCAGGCAAGAGCTCTGAGATCGGTTAATAAAATAAATTTGCACGGGTCATGTCCGTTGGTCAGGGATCCCCAGAGACACAGTTCCAGGAGACGACGTGTGGTGAGCATGTTTGTGTGCAGGCACTGCGCCCGTGGGCCCCTGGGTGGGAAAACACAGCTAAGCACTTGTCTAACTGGAAGGTTTCTGGTTCAAATCCACCCAGAGGTGCCTCAGGAGAAAGGGCTGGCAGACAACTGCTCAAAGATCACCACTGTGGAAAACCTCGGAAGCTACGTGCCTCTGAGCTGGAGTCACTCCCTGGGCAACTGATGGTGGTGGTTTCTCTCTCCTGGGTAGGGAAGAAAAGAAGCTGAACCACACGCAGAGAGGCCTCCTTTGCAGCTAGTCCTGGGGCCTGATACCACAAACACAGTTTAATACTAATCATTAGTAAATAAATACACCACAGAGAACGTTTAAAAACTCACTGCCATGGAGGCCCCTCTGATTCTCAGTGACCCTGACAGGACATGGTAGAACAGGATCTTGGGGTTCTGAGGCAGTAAGTCGACCCTATATTCGGCAAGACAAAGCTAGTGACACCCATAAATATATAAGAAAGAACTTTGCATCAAGAGGCAATTTTGTACTGAGAAGGTGTCCCAGCCCAGACCGACTCAGGCCCATGAGTTCACGGCAGACCCACGTAGCTGAGGCCCACAATATGGAAAGCTGACTCAGGGTGCAGGAGGACCATAGCCCGCTGGGAGCAGATTCAAGGGCATCCAACATCAGTGGAACACGGCAGGGGACTCACGGGCCCACATGGGGCCACCCCTGGAGGCAGGCACTGAGTCCCAGCAAGCAGGAAGGTAAAGGAACAAAGAGAGAGGAGAGAAGTCTTTTTTTTTTTCATTTTTTTTTTGGGGGGGGGAAGCAATCACTGCCCTCAGGTGGTGGGAATAGGAGGCCCAGCCTTTGCTCCATGGAGCTGGAATCGAACTTCCATCCCAGTGGGCCGCAGTCCCGCGCATAACCACTACGCCACTGGGGCTCAGCCCTGAGAGAAGTCTCTTATAAAAGGCCACACCTCCCAGGAGGAATCATCAGGCTGTGACCTCATTGACAGGTTGGGCTCCAGCCCTCCACAAGTGCAATTTGACATAATAGCTAACTGCCACATCTTTCTCCCACAGAGCGGTAAGGGGCTTCAAACCACTGACCCCGTGCTTAGCAGCTCAGGCTCCTTTCAGTACAGACAAGACCAAACTCACTGCCATCCTGTCGGCGCCAACTCGCGGCCAGCCTGTGGGAGAGAAGGGGTAGAACTGGCCCTGTGGCTTTCCAAAACTAACTTCAGGCAGGAGTAGAAAGTCGCGTCTGTCCCTGGGAGCAACTGGAGGTTTCCAACGGTGGACCTCATGGTTAGCAGCCCCGCTGGTAACCGCTGCACCCCGCTGGGCCCCTTCAGTAATCACAGCGGTTCACACGAGTGGAGCACCATGCGCTCAACTCGACACATCCTCCTAACCACGTGATCATAACAAGCAAGTCCACACGTTGTGCTCTAGAGGGAAGGTTCAGAGGTCATCCGTGCCTCATCCGTGCTCCTCGGCTTGCAGCTCTGGCTCTGACACCGCCGTACACGCCGCCTTGGAGTTCCTTTCCTCATCTGGATAAAGGGACGAATGCCTTCTTCTGCAACTCTTGGGGCTCATCAGGCAGGTGATGTTCACTGACACCCATTTACTGGTTCCCGGTGGCAGGCGGAGCGTGTTACAAGGGGCCCGGGGCCATTCGAAGATGGAGGAGCTACAGATGGGTGCTCTCAGCACAATCACCCTACAGGCTGGTAAAATGAGGCCTAGAGAGACCCAAGAACTCGCTCAGCTGTCCGAGGACTCACCTTCACACGCTGGTGGCTGGCACTGAGTGCGTGGCAACCCCACAGTCTCTCCACTCCCTGTTGGTAGCATCGGAAAGTGGCCCCACCGTGAGGAGGCGCCCAAGGACACTCCTAGATCTGCTTCTTCAACAGCCCAGAAGCTCCCAGAGAGGCAAGCTACCCAGAGCCTGAATCCCAGGACCCAACCACTGGGCCGCAATGCCCACAGGTGGCTTGTCACCTCTCTGAACTTTTGACCATCTGGTCACACCTGGATAGGTCAGGGTCCACCCACCCACCCGCCCCCGCCGCCACCAGTGGTCACTGACTATCTGCTCATAGACTGGATAGAGCAGCATCTTCAAGGGTGACCTGCCCTGAGACGTGACCATGGAGCATCTGGGAGATTCAAGTTGATCACTGATGTGCTGGCACGCTCAGGCGGATGGGGACACGAGGCAGAAGCCAGGAAATAGGGCTGAAAAATCAGGGCCTATAGCCACCAGACCCCCGTCCCCAGGTCAGACCAATGCCCAAGCCGACGGGTGCTGGGTGGATGCTGCGTGACATGAGGACCCTCTTCCTGCACTCACTGGGCCTGGCCCACCTGGACGGGAGCTACTCACTTGGCACTGTTTCCAGATCTGAGAGATCCCAATGCAGCTCCCAACCCCACTCCACACCTCCAACACACACACACACACACACACACACACACACTTATGTCCAAAGGAAGGGAGAGACCAAGCCCAAAACACCTACTGTGTGCCAACCCTGGCTTTGGCCATTCTACCAGCCTCACTGAATTCCCACAGCTTGCCACACACAGCTTACCACACACAGGCAAAAACCTCACTCCCACGGAGTCTATGCCGACTCACAGAGACACTCCCCCCCCCACCAAGACCGGGTCAGCCCGCACTTCTGGGTTTCAGAAACTGTAACCCTTCAGGGGAGTGGGAAGCCTCGACTTCCTCCAGCAGAGCTGATACCCTGGCATCACCCCTCCTTCACAAGGTCTGTTTGTTGTTGCTAGGCACCAGCCAGCTGGTCCCAACCCATAGCGACCCTCCGGACAAGAGAGCAAACCGCTGCCCACTCCCGTGCCCACCTCCCAACGGCTGTGTCTGAGCCCCCTGCTGCAGCCCCTGTGTCCATCCATCGTGTCAAAGACTCTTTTCTGCTGCCCCTCTGCCTTACTAAGCCAGGGCTCCTGGGGCGGGCACCATTGCCCTCACTTTCCAGAGGATTCGGAGCCTAGGCTTGGAGAGGGAGGATGACTAATCCCAAGGTCACACAGCTCTTGAGGGAAGGGGCAGGAGTCAACGGCGGCCGCCCCCTGATTTATCTGGCTGTACATGTAGTACATTTTTCTTGGACTAAACCCACGGCCTTGTCCCTCCCTGGGAGACAGCAGGGACTTGGTATGAGAGGCCAGCATCATTCTGGGACAGAGAAGAGGACTTGCGGGGAGGGGTGCCTCGCTGCCTGGAAGTCTTATTCCTTGTAGGGGGCCTGGGAGCCCCGGCATTTGCCCAGCCCCTTCTCCCTCCCCCCTGCCTCCCTAGGGAGCAGTAACTCCAGATTCCATATCCACAAGAGGCTTCTGGGAAATCTCAGCTCTGGGACCTCCTCCCCATCCTAGCTCGGACAAGCCTGCAGCCCGAGGTGGCTCCTCTCAAACTGAGTTTCGTCAACCCTCAGCCCCAGAGGGCCTGCTGTCCACCCCAAGAAGCAGCATTGTGGGCACTGCCCCAGGCAGTTTGGAGAGCCACGGTAGGCATGAGAGGAGTGTGCCCGAGGCTCCCTGCCCAAGGGGCCTTCATGGTGACACAGGCTCTGGCCTTGTAGGGGCAAAATGCTCCTGCCAGGCCTGGCTTTGGGGCCAGCTTTGCTCTATTTTCAGCCCCAAGGGGAGGTGGCAGGGAGGGAGGGTTTTTCTCTCCCCTCAGCTCTCAATAGTGCCAACATCAGCTAGGCCTGCCAAGACCCTCCAGGCAGCCTGGGGAGTCAGCCCCAGCCCCCTGCTCACAGAGGAGGAGACACTGGAAATAAGAGTAGGCAGGGAAGAGGCCATGGTCTGCCTGGGGAGGATACACAGCTAAGCACTCTACCAAGAGCCCGAAGATTGGTGGTTTGAATCTAACCAGGGGCGCCTCAGAGAACAGGCCTGGCAAGCCTGAAAGCACTCCACACTCCTTGCCAGTCCAAGTGTGTGCCAACACATAGTGAGAGCTCCTTCCTCGTGGGTTCCCGAGCTGGTGACTGTGTTAGTCTGGGTAGACTAGAGAAACAAATTCATAAACACTCATATGTATATAAGAAAGAGTTTTATATACAAGAGCAATGGAACGTTGAGAAAGTGTCCCAACCCAGTCCAGTCCTAGCCCACAAGTCTGATATTAGCCCATATGTCTGATACCAGTCTATAAAGTCTTCTTCAGATTCATGAGGCACATGCAATGACACCAGGACAATCACAGGCCAGTAGATGCAGAGTCTTGTGTATCCCGTGGTGGTAGAAGCACTTCAGTGCTGGCAGGGAGGGGCCTTTCTGGGGCTTCTTAAGCATTTCAGCACTAGCATAGCTTTTCCAGCTTCAGAGGTCTGATTCCATCAGGGTAGATACATCTGACTTCTCCTCTGGGCTGTCTCACAGGGAGTCAGCCTTGTGTCTTGCCAGTAGAACATCTCCAAGGGACTGAGTGTCTCTTGCTTCCAAGAAGGAAGTACCAGATTTCCCAGGATTCTCAGAGGAGAAGACCCTGCCCACAGAGAGGTCTCATTGGCTATCTCCAGACTGACAGGCTAGACTCCACCCCCACACTCTTTTTTTTTTTCAGGCATCACTGCCCTCAGGTGGTGGAAGTAGGAGGCCCAGCCTTTGCTCCTGGGAGCTGGAATTGAAACTCCATCCCAGTGGGCCACAGTTCCGTGTACAACCACTACGCCATGGGGGCTCAGCCCCACCCCCACACTCTTAATCCTCAAATTGACACCAGATGAGGTAACCACTACAGTGACTTCAGGAGTAGACAGCCTCATCTTTCTCCCCCAGAGCGGCTGGTTGTTTTGAACTGCTGAGCTTGTGGTTAGCAGTGCAAGGCATAACCACTATGCCCCACCCCCACCCCCGGGAGCTGACAGCAATGACAATAACCCTAACAACCACATCCAAACCTAGCTATAGGGACCCGATAGGACTGAGTAGAACTGCCCCAGAGGGTTCCAGGGCTGGGCATCTCTATGGAATCAGACCACTCCATCTCTCTGTTAAGGAGCGGCGGACGAGTTTGAACTATGACCTTCCCGTCTGCGGCCTCTGTTTAGCCTGTGCACCACTATAGCCCTTCTCACCAGCAATAGCTCACCGCTGTTGTCCCCCAGGCCTCAAATGGGGATTATCTCTGCAAGACCTTAGGAGGTAGGCACTTCAGTGACCCCTCCCTGTGTGGCTTCTGTGCTGGGTGCCCTCAGCCGGGTCTTACTGGGAATGCATGAAGCATGCTGCCCGCTCCTGCTCTTTCTTCACAAGGCGATGTCTGGGCCCAGTCATTGCAGCTGCTGGGTCAATGCAGCTTTCCCCGGCTCTCTCTCTCTTTGACGCCATTGCCCCTCCACTTTGCCAAGCATGATGTCCTTCTAGGGATGAGGGAACTGCTAAAGCCACGGCCACACTGTGGGCTGCAAAGACTGACAGACTGGCTGCAAAGAACTCCCGCTGGGTTGAGCTCCTTCAACTGCCACCCACAAAGAAGCCTGGGTCTTGGTGCCTCTTGGCGGTGGCAGGTCCTGGTCTAACCCACCCAGACTCCATGGTCAGAGGCTGACCGATGGAGGTCTCTCCAGCCCTGCCCTCTGAAAAGGGCTCCCTCTAGGGCCCAGGGGAGAAGTATGCGCAGAGACAGCCTGGAAGTCCTGGGGGCTGAGGGACATCAGCAAAGGTCTTAGGTTCTTGGCCACCAGAGCTCAGAGGATCTGGAGTATCAATGAGGCGTCTGGGTGGATTCCTCCTACCCAGGATCTCTGAGGAGCCTGGCAGCGAGCCCTGAGGGTGAGACATCAGGCTGCTCCCATGGTTGACAGTTCAAACTCACCAGCCACACCAGGGGAGAACAATGAGGCTGTGTGCTCCTATAAAGACTGGCAGCTTCGGAAACCCTGTCTAGGGAGGCTGTGAGTGGAAAGGCATGAGATGGCAGTGGATCTCGGGTGTCAGCTAGTACCCAAGCAGTTGTGGTCAAGTCGATTCCCGCTCACAGCTCCCTGAGTGTCAGAGGAGGGCTGTGCTCTACCGGTTCTCAATAGCTGGTTTCTCAGAGCCAGTTGCCAGGCCTTTCTTCCACGGCACCTCGCCATGGACTCACCCAGCCCTCCTTTCCGTCAGTGGCCAAGAGCTGACCGAGTCAGACAGACACAGGTCTGCCCAGTGTCTGCCACCCAGCAGCTGTTTGAGGGCAAAATTCTCAGTGCTCAGACCCTCCCTCAGCTTCTCCACCTGTCACACGACACCACGGAGGTCCACCCTGGGTCTCTCTGGAGCAGCTAGATCTCGTGTGACCCGCAGTGCCAGTTTGATACAGGACCTTCATGGTGCCCCGTGGCCACATGTTGGGCTGCTAACCTCCAGGCCAGTGGTTCAAAACCCCAGTCTGTCCTGCAAAGAAAGAGGAGGCTTTCTCCTCTGGGGTAGAACCACAGTCTTAGGAAGCCATGGGGGCAGTTCTACTCTGGCCTGTAGGGTCACTGTAAGTTGCAATCGACTCAGAGGCTGTGACACTTACTTTAATGGGGCTTTCCAGAGATGGAGGGACTTCCTACGGTGAAACCTGAGTTCCTGGGGGAGCCAGGGCATGCTGCTCACTATGAATGGGGTGCGTGTGTTAGAACGCAGGGGCCGCATGGCATCACCAGCCCCCTGCTCAGCTGCACTCCCCCTGAGGACCCTGCCAAGTCCAACAAAGCCCCGCACTGCCCTCAGGGCCCACCTCCTCCCTCTGTGGAACCCTTTGTCCTCTGAGATCTCCCCTCCCCCGCCCTGGGCAGGCTGGGTGCCAGCAGCAATTACAGAATCACTTATTCACAGAAGCCTGCACGTGCAACCCACCATCAGCAGTAATTAGGCAGCTAAAGGGGTTTGAAAGCCCATCAGCCAATCTGAGGCCCCCGGGGCTGAATGGGACAATCAACTGCACCAGGGGAGCTGGGGCTCTTAGGGAGGCAGTCATGGAAACAGCTACCCCCACCCCCTCGACAGCTGCCTTGCACAGTGATGGGGTGGGGGGGGGAGGGGAGAAGACTTGGGAAATCGAAAAGCTCAGGGAAGTGATGTGTGGGCAGGGCGGGGTCTTTGGAGGCCAGGCCCGTCTTTCCCCACATAAAAAGCCAGTTCCCTAAAACAAGCTTCTCCCACTCTCATGGAGACACGACCCATGCCCCTCGGTGATTCCCACTCAGAGCCAGCCTGGAAAACAGAGGACAACTGTCCCATGGGGTCCTCAGGAGTGCCATCCTTCCAGGAACCGACTGCCACAGCTTCCCGCGCCGCCCCCCCCCCCACCGGGAAAGACTGGGGCTCCAAGTGCTGACCCTTCAGTGAGAGCCCCCAGGGCTCCTTTCCCACTGAAAATAAGACTTGGGACTGTCCAGTTGGTTTGGCCTCTCGGTGCCCCTGTGCAGGTTGCCAAAGCTGCAAGTCTTGAGAGGACCTGACAGCTTCTTTCTCTCCACGAAAACAGCCTTGCTTGGGAAAGGACCCTGGGTTCTGGCTAGGATGTACTCTGCTTCCCTGGCCCAATGGAGGGGTCTGGACCTCTGCCCTTCTAGCAGGCTGTCAGCTGCTGCTGGGCTTAGACCACAGAGGAGCGACCCCAGACCATCAAATCAATGCCAACACAGACCCTGTGGGACCCAGAGGAGGACTGTCCTTTAGTGTGGTAGTTTTACACGCTGTTGTCAATTTGAGAGGATTAAGAGTGAAGGGGTGCAGTTTAGTCTGTCAGTCAGACGAAACTCATTTGGAGGAGCTCAGGAGATAAACGGCTCAGACGCAGACTCACTCCCTGCAAGACATCTTCCTTGACAAGACCCACAAGCCATGCCGCCCACTGGCCTGTGATCTTCCTGCAGTGGGCATCAGTGCATGCGTTTCATGAGTCAGAAGGGGAATTTGTAAATGGGTATCAAACATCGGGGCTAATGTTGGACTTATGGACTTGATCTGGGCTGGGATGTTTTCTCAATATTCTATTGCTCTTCTACAGAAAGCTCTTTTTCAAATGCATATGCATCTCCCTTAGGATTTGTTTCTCGAATCTACCCGGACTAACACACTTAGGGCTTCTCAGACTCTAAATCAACAGTTCTCAACCTGTGGGTCGAGACCCTTTTGGAAGTCAAAGGGCCCTTTCACAGGGGTTGCCCAATTCATAACAGTAGCTGAATTGGAGTTATGAAGTAGCAGTGAAAATAATTTTATGATTGGGGGATAGGGGTCACCACAACATGAGGAACTGTATGAAAGGGTCACAGGTTGAGAACCGCTGCTGTCAATCTTTACAAGAGCAGCTAGCCTCCATCTTTCTACTGTGAAGCTGTAGGTAGGTTCGAACTGCTGACCTTTCTTTCAGTTAGCAACTCAGAACCCACTAGCCCATCAGGACTCCTTACACTCTGAGCAGCCAAGCTCTGGACATATGGGGCTGTTGTCATTGTGTGCTGTCCAGTCTATTTTCAACTCACCCCCCCCCCCTCACCCCAGAGAGCTCAGCGCTGCCCATAGAGTTGTCTCAGTGATGACGGAGATGAGTGTCAGATGCTAGGCCTTTCTCCCGCAGAGCCACAGAGCACCACAACCAACGTTTCAGAGCCAAGCACTCTAACCCTGGCTCCTGGAGGTGGGCACGTGACAGATGTGGAGAGCTCTGGGACCATCTTCCTGCTGGGAGGGAAGCCCTCTCCACTCCCCACCCATTGTCTCCGACACGCATGCAGGCTGAGGAATGGAGGAGAATGGGGCTGCCAGCCCCAAGGCAGCCTGGAAGCCAGGGAGGCTTTCATGGAGAGCACAGGACATTGCTGGTTTGGCTTGATCTGGCCTGGTCTGACCCTGGGTGAGCTGGGGAGCCCATCTGAGCCAAGCTGGGAAACGGGGAGGAAGCTGGGAAACGGGGAGGGAGGAGGAATGGACCCTGTGTCTCTATGTTAGTCTGGGTAGACTAGAGAAACAAATTCATAAACATGCATATGTATATAAGAAAGAGGTTTATATACCAGAGCAATTGAACATTGAGGAAACATCCCAGTCCAGTCCAGTCCAAGGTCATAAGTCTGATATTAGCCCATATGTCTGATACCAATCTATAAGTCCTCTTCAGACTCATGAAGCACATGCAATGAGACCAGGACAATCACAGGGTGCAGAGTCTTGTGTATCCAGTGGTGGTAGAAGCATCTAAGCACTGGCAGGGGTCTTCCTGTGGCTCCTCCAGTTTCCAGGGCTCAGGGTCTATCAGCATGCTGCCATGTGTCTTGTCAGTTGCAATATCTCTCAGGGAGTGAGCCAAAAGATAGTGTTTCCTGCCTCCAAGAAGGATTTATCACATTTCCCAGAATTCTCTGAGGAGAAGGCCATGCCACATTGGCTACCTCCAGATTGACAGGCTAGACTTCACCCCTACTCTCTTAATCCTCAAATTGACACCAGATTATCTTACTCTCAGTCACTGAAACATCTTTTCCCACCACATGGTTCTGGGGTCTGAGCATGGCTTTGGGGGTGGGGGGGTGGGGAGGGGGTGGTTTCAGTCTAAGGGGATGCCTTTGAAAGCCCCTTAGACAATATAAGGTGGGGGGGACTCGACTCTGAATGGGACAGTCCCCAGTCACTGTGAAGCTGGGAGGTGGGGCTGGGGCTGGGACTGGGGAGAGAACTGGGTCTCCTGCATCCCTTTCACTCCCCCTTGGCCCTCCTGCCTGACATTCTGGACTAAGTTCAACCCTGAGGCTCTGTGAACCGGCTCTGCCTGCTGGGCCACTGCCACTTCTTCCCCCCAACCCCCTCCTTCTAGCTGTTTGGCCTCGGTTTCCCTTACTCACCTCTATGTTCAGCCCCACTGTTCTCAGGACACATCAGAACTAGCTGCTGCAGGTCACAGGCTACCTGAACTCAGGGACGCCAGCCCCTCCCAGGGCAGGGACCCATCTCTGCTCCCTGGACTGGCCCTGGCCTCTAGGAGCCCTCACATGCCCCCCCACTCCCTCCTGCCTGGGCAAGGACCTAGGTGAGGTACCTCCATCTCCAGGGCAGGTGACCCCTGGCAGAAAGCAACCACAACTCCAAAGGTCACCGTCAGGCTACCTAGCTCAGAGACTGAGCTCCAAGAAGCGCCTGGCAGGTAAAGAACCTGGAGGTTCTGGAAAATCCAGCAGGTGAGGCAGACTCCGCCCCCAAACCTCTACCCCTGGGCCTGATTTGCCTTCTGCCTCTCTCCTTCCTTTAAAGGCAGCTTCCTGGTGAGTTAATGACTTTCCTGTGGGAAAAGGATACCAAAAGGCCTCACCCATCCAGCTTCAGCCATAAAAATGTACCCAATGAATAGGAGGTCGCCCTGCACCCCTGCTAGGTCAGAGCCCCTCCTGTAGCACAAAGCCCCACCCTGAGTCATCTGTCCAGCCCTGCCAGAGGCCGGAGCTGTGGCTACTGGCCAGTTGGACTTCCGGTGACTGCCAGGTGCCAAGGAGAAATGCATGGGTGGGCAAGACTGACCTTTGGGAAACACCACGTCCCTGGCCTGCATGGGTCAGCTGCTCACCAGGCACCTCGCCCGGTGCTGGTGCACACGAGCTTGTTTCATCTTGACTGCAGAAACCACAGCTGAACAGCGGGATGCCCCCGTTGGCGTAGACAAAGATTCAACTGCTCAGAGCGGATTACATGAATTGTCCAAGGCCCCACCACTGAAAGAAGGCAAATTCCCAAACTACCCTTTTGCCAGATGCCAACTTGGGCCTGGGAGTCCCCCTCCCACTCTTGGTAAGGGAATGGTGACCTTAGGGGACAGACCAGCTGCAGTAGTAGCTGCTAGTAGCCTGGGACACTAGTCTCTCATGGTGGGGAAGACCAGGAGCCAGCCCCTGGGCTGGTGATGGGTCAAAGTCAAGGGGACAGGGATGATGAGCCCACAGAAGGACCCTCAGGGAACCTTTGCCTAGAAATCAGGGGCCAGCAACTTCTTCCCAAGAGCATGTCACGCGAGAGGTCCCAACTCACTCTACCCAGCCCAAGACGGCTAACTTGGGGTAGGACAGAGAGGGGTCTGGTAGGGATGGAATTCCCTGGGTCAAAGTCCAGACCAGCTCTGTTCTAAACCCTGCCTTCTTCTGGCCCTCCTGGGGTAGGAGGGAGAAGACCCCAAGTCCCCTTAGCCGGGAAGCAGAGACAGAGGGGTGGGGACAAACCCTTTTCCCACCTCTTTGCAAGGAAGTGAAAGGATAGGACAAAACAAAGACTAGAATTGAAAACCTGTGCTTTTCCCCCTCAGCTGTCTCCGGGGCCCCTCCCTGGGCCATTGATAAGGGAATGAGCTGTTCCTGCTCAGAGAAGAGGAGGGGGAGGAAGGGAAGGAGCAAGCTCTGGGGTGGAGGGACCTTTTGGAGGGGTGAGGTGTTTCTCACACACACAGACACACACACACATACACTTGCACTCACTCTCGCCCACTGCCTGCCATTCACATACTGCAGAACACACACCCACACTCGTGTGTGTGTGTGTGTGTGTGTCTCTCTCTCACACACACACTCCTACACACTCACCCTCCCTCCTTCAACTCCACTCCCACCCGTCCCCACCCCCAGCCATGATTCCAAAGCTGAGGCCCCGCCCCCACCTCTTGCCCCCTCCTGGGTACAGCAGCTTAGAAGGCAGCTGGGCAGGAGTGTATATCTGCCTAGTCCCTGGATTGAAGGCTTGCACAAAAGCATGAATGAAACTCCGTGGCCCAGAGGGGGACCCTGAGGCCCCAGGGGCCCTGCCGTTTTTCTCCGACCCCAGAACGTATCCCGCTACCCAACCCGGCTCCTTCCCACCTTCTCCCTCTGTTGTCTGTAAAGCCATGGGTGCCTGTTGCCCTTGCTGCCAGCAAAGCCCGTGGGGAGGCTTGGAGACCAGCCACTGCCTGCCCGTAGACAGACAGCTGGTTGGCTTTGGCTTGCAAGCTCCATCTTGATTGTTATTGCATTTTGCATGCATCTCATGAGTGCCAATCGCCAAGTTCACTGCTGGTGACATTGGGGGGGTGGGGGTGGGGAGGGAGGAAGCAGGCACACACAGCTGGGTACTGCCGTATTTCCCTGAAAACAAGACCTACCCATAAAATAAGCCCTAGTAGGATTTCTAAGCATCTGTTCAATAAAAACCCTACCCGGAAAATAAGCCCCAGTGATGGCTTATCTGTGTAGCCCATGCATTTCATCCCAGGCGGTGACAAAGATGGGCAGCCCTTCTCCTCTGCCCCATCATTGTGACAGCTGCTATCCCAGAGGTGACCAGAGAGGCAACCCCACCCACAAGGCCGCTCCCCTGTCAGGTCCCGGCCAGCTGAGGCTTTACCTGGAAAGTCTCCTCGGACAAGTGAGGAGCAGGACACCCCGCTTTAGGGACTGTGTGTCCCCAGGGGAAGAAGGAAAGCTGTGGCTGCCATGTGACTCAGCCCTGTGGGCCTCTCTCCCCACCACCAACCAGCCACATCTGGGGGTCTCTCTCACGCCCACAGATACCAGAAGGTAGGGGGAAAGCTTCAGGATGGAGTTCAGAGTTTGGAGAGTTATGGTGATATTCCAGAAGAAGATGACTTAACTAGATTTGAGAAAATGTAGATTGTTGTATCATACTTAAAAAAAAATAACACATCTCATGAAAATAAGCCCCAGGAGTCTTCTTGAGGAAAAATACATATAAGACCCTTTCTTATTAGGGGGGAAACATGAAAGAAGCATTTGTGGATGTGCCTGGCTCCCCAACAAGACACGGAACTCTGGGGACCCTAATTCATACATTCTGAACTTCGTGCCCTCAGCAGCTCCCAGCACAAAACAAGGGGAGGCCAGAGTTGAGGTGGAAAGGCTTTGAGGAGGGGTTCTGGCATTGAGGCTGACTGGGTTTGAATCCAGGCTGAACTACTTACAAGCCATATGATTAAGGGTCATTCTCTTAACGTCCCTGTGAAATGAGTTCGAGGTGCTCCCTTCACGGGTCCAGGGGAAGGAGACATCTTCTGCTCCCTGGCATAATCCCCTGTCTGGTAAAGTAGGCCTCCCACCATGACTCCCTCCTAACCCATGGGATACAGCACAGGCGGTGGGAGGGGCTTCCTGGCCAGGTGCAAAAGAGCATGACTTCCACCTGGCTAGCTAACTGGTTCCCTTCCTGCCTTTGATGGCTAAGAGGCCATCAGCCAAGCTGGGAGCGGAGGCCCTGGGTGCCACAGCCCTCAAGCGCCTGGATTCTGCTCACAGCCACGTGAGCTCGAGGCAGATGCTGTCCCTGCTGTCCCTCCAGATGACCTGGATTCCCTGGGCTCCAACTTGTGATGGCAGTCTTCTGAGGGACACAGAGGCAGAGGGTTCACTAAGCCAGCCCCAGGTTCCTAACCTCCAGAAACTCTGAGAGCAGTAATGTATGCTGTTTTCCTTCATGGTGATTTGAGGTGCAGAAACAGATACCTAATGCAATGCCTTAGACACGTGGGTACCTAGAACAGGGCTTCCTGGTTCACCGTCAGGGTTTCCATAAAACCAGCTCCCGTCACAGAGCCTGTCCTGGGGACGGACGAGGCAGTGTGGCTGCCATACTCACTCTGCACCCTCACGAGCATCCTGGGATGCTCACGTAGACTAGGTCACGTAGACACTCCTGGGTGGTGGAAGATCTGAGGCTTTCCTGGTTTCAAAACCGGCCCCTCCAGCATCCAGCCAGAAAGGAGTGGAGCAGAGATGACTAACCCAGTACCCACTCTTCATTCTGTCCCAATGGCTCCAGGGGGAATCTGTGTGGCCAGGTGTTCCACACGTGCTGCCTGGCTAGGTAAAGTGTGAACTCACCGCTCTGCATTTAAGCCCCTCCCCCACACCTTGCTGACAGATTTTTATTCTTTTTTTTTTATCATTTTATTGGGGGCACATAGAACTCTTATCACGATCAATACATACATCAATTGTATGCAGACCACATTTGTCGCCATTATCATTCTCAAAACATCCTCCTTCTACTTAGGGCCCCAGTATCAGCTCCCCATATTTCGTTGAAATATTTGTCCGCTTTCTTTTTTGAAGGCATGAAATAATAAGGGCGGGGGAATAGCAGAGGCGGGTGGGAAGAGAGGAAGTAATAGCAAGAAATATATTGGGGCTGGTAAACCTCGAAATGGGTGGTGGCCAGTCTCAGAACACGGACTCCTAAGCCAGCAGGACCCAGGAGATCTAGAGGTGGGTGTGGGGAGTGGCGGGTGGAGGGGGTCAAGGGCAGAGATGAGCTAAAATAAGAAGATTGCTTGCCTGTCGATCCTCAGATTCCCTCCCATCTGTAAGGGGAAGGAATCCAGCCCCACCCACAGCCCTGGCCAGCCCTATCCTGGCAGAAGACCGGAGGTTCAAGACCGGAGGTGGAAGCAGGGTGTGTCTGCATGAAGCGGTCGCACTGAAGCACAGTGAGGTAGGATTAGTATATCAAAATCGGGAGTGAGGGTCCCTGCCTGGCCCTCTTATCCCCCTGCACGCTACAGCCAGGCTTCAGCCCGCAGGGTCTTCCCTGGGGCTCCAAAAGCCTACAACAAACCCACTGTCCAAAGACGCAAACCTTTCACTGCTCTCAGATGGAAGCTGACTCGGAGTTCCCCTCCAGGACAAGGCAGAAGTGTCCCTGTGAGTTTCTGAGCCCGTCTCTCTTTACTAGCGTCCAGAGTCCCATCTTTCTCCCCAGGAACCCTTGGTGGTCTCAAGCTGCAGCGCTTACAGTTGACAGCCCAACGCATAACCACGACGCCACAGGGCGCTCGTGGACCCTGACTGCAGGAGTATCCCGAAACACCCCAGCCAGACCTCCCCCGGGGAGCAGCTGCAGGGCCTTCTCTTCTTGGCAATGGAAGATACTGCTATTTTTTAAGTTGGTCTGAGGTCATTCATTCACTCATCTGACTCCTATGCGATATATCGTGTGAAGCCAAGGTTAAGAAGCCCTCTCGAGAGATCTGAGTGCGCCCGACAGCGGTCTCTCAAAGTGGCTCCAGCGGAAGTTCCAAGGCAGAAGCTTCTGGAGACACCTGGCGTGAAGGACCCAGCTCCAGCGGCCGCCCAAACTCTCCTTTGAGGACTGGGCACTATGATTCCACCGGATGCCTTCAAAGCAACGCCACTTCAAAACCAACCCCTTGAGACTCGAGTGTCCATCTGGCATGCCTGTCCACCTTTAGGAACTGCTATTGCCACCCTCTCTACATCAGAGCCAGCCCAGACATCATCCTCACCATGCCTGACAAGATCCATCTCCTCAATGGCTCCCAAATCTGTCCATGTGCCTCCATCCATCCTCCGCCTCTCCTTACCAAGCCCCCAGCACCTGGTCACCACAACATGGCATCTGGGTTCCTCCTGCCCCCTCCCCCCAGCCATTTCCAGCCCCCAGGACCCTTCCTACACACATCAAACGAGACCATTGCACAACACTGAGGGCAGCCAGGCGGTTTCCCTGCCAAATGTCACCCACGACTTCCCTTTTGCTTTTTGGACAAAAGACAAGTTCTTCCCACAGCCTTCATGGAACTCTGAGGTCTGGCATAGTCATTCCTTCTGAATTTTCACCAGGTTCCCGCACTTCAAACTTATTAGCCCACCTTCTCTCTTCATCTGAACCCTCGCCTTCCTGCAGGACAGGCGGTGATTCCCAGGGACACACTGATTCCCCGACACACCCTCCTTTCCTCTGCCTGGTAGAACTCTCTACCACCAATAAGAACTGCCTTCTCCACCAGGATGTAAGTCCCACAAGGTCTGTCCCCAACTCAGTGCCATTGACTACTGCCTTCCTTGGGTCTCTGGCATGTCCTCACTGTCTGTAGACATGGAAAAGCACCGGGGTTATCCAAGGATGCCTCCCAGGCTGGAAGCATCAGCATCACCCGGGACCAAGGCATCAGCGTACCTTCTCCAGCCTAATGTACCCCAAAGCACACTAGGTCATGAAGTCAGTCCCAACTCATGGCGTGTCTGAGTGGAACTGCACTCCGTGGACTTCTCAATGGCTGCATTGTCAGCAGATCTCCAGGCCTTTCTCCTGAGGGACCTCAGGGCGAACTCCAACGTTTTGGTCGAGAGAGCCAGTCGGTGCATTGCCTAGTGTGTCCTGTTGAATGAGGAGTTCCAGGGTGGAGTCCAATAACTAGTGTTTTTAAAAGCTCTTGAGCTAGTTCCCTGGAGCCCTGATGGGAGTGGCATTTACATGTTGGTCTGCTAACTCCCAAGTTCAGCAGTTTGGAACCACCTGTCACTCCTCCGGAGAAAGACGAGGCTTCCTTCTGCCAAGAGTTACAGTCTCGGAAGTGCACAGGGGCAGTTGTACCCTGTCCTGAGTCACTCTGAGTCAACAGCGACTAAATGGCAGTGAGATTGGTCTGGGGATTTGTATCTGTAATATTTAAAAATCATTTTATTAGGGGCTCATACAACTCTCATCACCATCCATCCATCCATCCATCTATCCACTGTGTCAATCACATTTGTACATTTGTTGCCATCATCATTCTTGAAACATTTTCTTTCTACTTGAGCCTTTGGTATCAGCTCCTTCCCCCTTCCTCCCCTAACTTCCCTCCCTCATGAACCTTTGATAATTTATAAATTGTTATTATGTTACATTGTTATTATGTTATTATATCTTACACTATCCGATATGTGTCCCTTCACCCCCCCTTTCTGCTATTCATATGTAGATCATTGTGATTGGTTCCCCCTTTCTCCCCACACCTTTCTTTTGCCCTCGGGTATCGCTACTCTCATTATTGGTTTATAAGAGGTAAGGGGGTTATCTGTCCTGGATTCCCTGTGTTTCCTGCTCTTATCTGTACCAATGTACATGCTCTGATCTAGCCAGATTTGTACAGTAGAATTGGGATCATGATGAGGTGGGAGGGGTGGGGAGTGGGGAGAGGAAGCATTAAAGAACTAGAGGAAAAATGTATGTTTCATCATTGCTATGCTGCACCCTGACTGACTCCTCTCCTCCCTATGATCATTCTGTAAGGGGATGTCCAGTTGCCTACAGATAGGCTTTGGGTCTCCACTCCACACGCCCCCTCATTCACAGTGATAGGATTTTTGAGGTTTTGATGACTGATACCCAACCCCATCAAGACTTTGTGATAGCACAGGATAGTGTGCGTTCTCCATATGGGCTTGTTGCTTCTCAGCTAGATGGACTTTAAGCCTTTAAGAACTCAGGCGCGATATCTTTTGATAGTCGGGCTCCATCGACATTCTTTACCACATTTGCTTATGCACACACTTTGTCTTCAGCAATTGTGTCAGGAAGGTATCATGGAATGCCAGTTTAATACAACAAAGTGTTCTTGCTTTGAGGACATACTTGAGTGGAGGTCCAATGTCCATCTGCTACCTTAGTACTAAACCTGTAAATATATGCACATAGATCTATTTCCCCATTGTCCTATATAAATATATTAGCATATGTACATGCCTCTATAAATGCCCTTTGCCTGCTAGTTCTTTGCTTTATTTCCTTTTACTTTCCTTTTGTCCCATTATCATGCTCAGTCTTTTGTTTGGGGGCGGTGCAATCACTGCTCTCTGGTGGGAGTAGGTGGCCCAGCCTTGCTCCTGGAGAGCCGCTGCTGGATTTGAACTGCCAGCTCAGTGGGCCACAGTCCCGCACACAACCACTATGCCACCGGGGTTCAGCCCTCATGCTCAGTCTTCAGATGGGTTTCAGTAATTCTCCTCAGTTACATTGCCCTGGATGAAGACCTACCAGGCCTCCTACACCTTCTTTGGCATCGATTTTGGATCACTTGTTGTTCTCTTGTCCCTGGGTTAGTTAACACCCACTTCCTTTCCCCCACCTTCCCCTCTCTCACGTCCTTCCCCCACCCCCAATCATTGGTCCTGTTGTTTTCGCCTTCGGATTGTTTATCCCACCTATCTTATTTAGATAGATCTGCAAAGATAATAATATACTTAAAAAAAACAAGACAGAGCAAAACAAAACAACAAAATAAAACAAACAACAAAACAACAACCAAAACCAATGACAACACAAACAAACACAGAAAAGCCTGTAAAGAGTTCAAGGTCTGTTTGTTGACCTTTAGTAGTGTTTTCTGGTTGAGTCTGATGGGGTACCACGCCCTGGCCCCAAGTCTATTTTTGGTATTCCCTGGGTATGTCATTGCTCTGCTCCCAGTGCTGTTCTGTTGCATGCCCTTAGTGTTTGTCTCAGTGTGGCAGGGGTCTCTCTCTGTAAATTTGCCCCTGCTTTGAAATGGGATTTTTCTTTTAACTCCATTAACAATGTAATTCTAATTAGGGGGGGTCCTATACTTTATCCCTTCTGAGTTCTAAAGAGACCAGACTAGACATACCCAGGCACAGGGCAGACAGACAGCAAGGACAACCAACGAGATCCCCTCTGAGCCGGCCAGCACTCTGAGTCCCAGCCTCATGTCCCTGAGCTGCGAGGGGAAGCAGTTCTGGTCTTTGAAGCCCCCTGCGGTGGTGGGGCCTCTGTTACAGCGCTGTGGAAAGGAAGACATGCCTCCTCCCAGTGGAAAGGAAGACATGCCTCCTCCCGGCTGGGACAGGGAAGCAGGCTGCCTGGAGCAGATGAGGTGGAGGTTCCAGGGACAGGAAAAGAATGGACTCTGCAGAGACTCGGGCTCTGAGAAGCCTGGATTGTCTGGGGGGCAGGGGTGGGGTGGTGTAAGGGCATTGGTGGAAACTCCCGCATCACAGAGTGGGTAGAAATAAGGCTGGGGAGCAAAATAAAGGGGTCAGATCGTGTTGACCCTTGAATGCAGAGCCTGGGCAGTCGTGAATGAAACAGCACGATCCCCATCCTCCTATTCAACGCACACTCTCACACCTGGTCCTCTAAGCACGCCTGTGACGCTGTGTTAAACAGAGGACCCATTCCGCAGAGGACTCTAGGCTCGGTGGACCCTTGCTCAGGGCACCCAGGGTGGGGCTTTGCTCTCTGCCTGTCCTCTACTCTGATCGCAGTGCCTGGTAGGAGAATAAGTGACTCAACCGGACTATAATACCTCGCTGCACAGGCCAGCGTTTTTCTTTAAAAAGATGGCCTTGGCTTCAGCAGGGTGGGGAGCAGAAGTGGTGAGGCCAGTGGAGGCGGTCAGCATGGCCGGAGAAGGTGGACGAGGGCAGAGAGAACTGAAATGGTCAGAATCGGCCGACCTACTGGCGGATCATGCATTGATGGAGCGATTCCTAGGATCCAAACTCTGTTGCTATGAGACGTGCTGGTGGCATCCACTCGCCATTTCCCTCCACAACTCCACAAAGCAGGCGCTCTCATTCTGCACATTCACAGAGACCAGGCACAGAGAGACGGAGGGTCACAGAGCTCTGGACAGCAAGGAGTATGGGAGACCGTGGAGCAAGGGTCCAGCATGTGACTGAGGACATGAGGAGCCTCTGCCCAGCGCCCTCCTTGCTAGTTGCAGTTGGGGTTTGTTTTAAATCCTGGCGCCCTCACGTATGTGGTGGAGAACTGCTCCTGACAACCTTAGAGGCTTTCACCCCAAATCTGTCTTCGGAGACAACGCTCCTGGGTTCCACCCACCAAGCTGTGGGTCCCTAGTGAAGCACCGAACCACTCTCACCACCCAGGGCCTTCAACCTGACTCCCAGACTGGCCTGGACCTCAGACCAAACAGACCCCTGGCCAGCATCCTGGGTGTCTCTGCAGACAACAGCTGTGTGGACAGCAGTAGCAGTGGGTGGTTTGTGTACTGACCCCTCTTCTGCCCGCACTGGACAGAGGGGCTGCCAGGAGTGGGGCCAGGCAACGGGCTCAGCGCCAGTTCTCCGCTTTCTCCACGCTGTGCAGAATCACTCAGGAGTGACCCTTTGGGAGCCTGACCCTGACCCCTGCCAGTCTGGGTGGGAGTTGTGCTTCCCAGGCTGGGAGCCAGGAAGTAGGCACTCCTCTCAGCGCCCAGGCCATGGGGGAGGGAGAGGAGAGGAGAGGGAGGGAAGGGCATGGAGCGAGGGGCAGAGGAAGGACAGGGTCCAGCTCTCTGATCCCATGCCGTGAGCAGAGAGACCTGCCGCCACCACATGGCCCCAGGCAGGAAACAGGAGGCCACTCAAAATAGATGGAGTGTGCATCTCCCAGACGCCTTGCCCAGCTCCTGCCATCTGGCTGAGATGGAGGAGGGGCCAGCCAGTGTGGACCGGCTGTGACTGGGGCCTAGGGAGTCTTCTGCCAGGCAAGGCAGGCCAACCTCCCCGTGAGGCTCGCCTCACATCCGTGCCTTTAGAGCAGCTTTGCTAAGTCAGCTCTGTTCCCTTGACTCAAGAGTCTGAGGCTCAGAGAGGTCAAGACGCTTGCCCAAGGACACACAGCAGTCAGCAACGGTGAGTTGGCCGTGCGCCCGTCCCGCTCTGTTCCCATGCCCTGGACCACAGGCCCTATATGCTGCCAGGGCCTTCCATTGTTCTCCCACCTTGGAGCTATCGCAGACTGTAGACCAGCCCCCACTGAAGAGAGCTAAGCTGGGACTCAGCAAATCATTCCCCAGGGAAGCAGAGGCTTTGAAGGACATTCACACCTGCCCTGTAGTCTAGGAAGTCCAGAGTCTAGGACGTTTGGGGGATACGAGAAAACAAATGAATAAACAGACTGCCACAGCTGCCGACTCATAGCAGACCTACAGGACAAGGTAGAACTGCCCCTGTGGATTTCTGAGCACGCTAACTCTTTGGAAATAGAAAACCTCACCGTTCTCCCAGGGAGCCACTGGTGGTTTCGAACCGCTGACCTAGGAGTTAGCAGCCCAATGAGTAACTACTACTCCCCCCCCCCCCAGGTTCCTGGGGAATGAGAGGGAATACAGAAATAAGATACTGTCTGAGAGGAAGGCGAAGACTCAGGGCCAGCGCTGAGACCCAACGCTTCGCTGTCCCCCACACCCTCGGCGGCCAGCACAGAGCACCATTAGCAGAGGCCACCTCACCGTGCTTCACCTTGCAGCCTCGAGGAGGGCAGGGGGAGCTGCTGTTGTCAGGTGCCGGCCAGCCAGTCGATTCCGACTCAGAGCCACCCTGTGCCCAACAGAAGGAAACACCGCCCGGACCTGCACCCTCCTCACAGCGGCTGTGCCCGAGCCCATTATGAAAGCTGCGGTGTCAGTCCATCTCCGGGAGGCTCTTCCTTGTTGGCGCTGGCCTGAAGGGTCCGAGTAGGGCTATGCCTCCCCACTGCACCCCAAAGTATCCTGGGAGGCAAAGGGTGGCACCTGGTGGGTGGGCAGCCAGGGCACCCATCTCTCTCTCTCTCATTCAGTCACTCAACCAACACGGGTGCTACTGGGTCTGAGCACGGGGACAGGGCTGACAGGCCCAGAATTCAGTCTCAAGGCTTTTAACCCAGTGTTCTGTCCTGTCTCCAGGCCACTTCCGTGCCTAGAGGGCCCACTTTCCCAGGAAGCCCTGGTTCCTGTGCTGGGCCCAGCAGGAATGGAGTGATGGGAGCTGGGACACCCCAGAGAAGGGGCCGGGTCTGGCCCTTTCATCCTAGTCAGCAGAGTCCCCGGGGTCAGAAGGGCTCCTGGGGGGTGGCCGAGTAGTGCTCCACAGGTTTCTGAAGGACACTTATTTATGGAAGCAGCATGCTGAGCAGCTGATGGGTTTGAACCACCGACCTTTGGGTGGGTAGCCCAGTGCTTGACCCACCGTGCCACCAGGGCTCCTTGGGCTCTAGGCCCAGCCTCCAAAATAACAACTGCTGTTGCCTGAGCCACTCCTCTGAGCCAGGGCCGGTACTTGTCTTGCTGCTTCCAGGCAGGCAGCTTCCTGGCCTCGTGGAGGGGAGACAGACACAGGACATCAAAGAGGAGAGTGGCCCACCCACGTGGAGTGCTTCCAAGGAATACACCAGGTCATGGAGGGGAGTTGGGGGACCCCTAAAGAATGAAGCAAGGACCCTCCTTCTCCTCATCCTTCCCTTGGAGGTGTCCTCTGGCCCCCACTGTGAAGCTGTGCACCCCAGGACTTCTGCCCTCTTCCACAGCCAAGGGGGGCAGGTAAAGAGACTCGAGCAATGACCCACCGTCTCTGGAGTCACCACAGTAGTGATTTGGGGACTTCCCTGCAGAAGCTGCCATCGCCCACCCTCAGACATTCCTGAAATGCCACCACGACTGGCCTACTCTTTGGGCTCAAGTGTTATATATAAAAAAAAAAAATAATAAGCTTCTCATGAACCTTCATCCAACTTTATCTAGTGTATTTGGATAAGAACATACACTTTGGAGGCAGGCTGCCTGATAGATTTTAGAAATGTGATGTCACTTCCCCAAACCCCCTTTTTTGCCCCTGTAAAATGGGAATTGAAATAGTATCTATCTATTGGTTGAGATGATTGGGAACCTACTGGAAGACGCCAGACGACAACATCCTTGTCACTGGGGGGTGGGGTTGTGGGATGAAGACAGAACTTTTCTACAATTATTATATATATATATATATATATATATATATATATATATATATATATATATATATATTTGGCATCACTGCTCTCCGGTGGTGGGAGGAGGAGGCCCAGCCCCACTGCTGGAATTGAACCTCCGTCCCAGTGGGCCGCAGTCCCGCGCACAACCACTATGCCACCGGGGCTCAGCCTATACCCAAATATTAAGCAAACTGTTTACCAGCATTTGTTATGGAAGCTAAATTAGCTGTACTCCCTGCAGTTCCCAGTTACTTGAGGCCTTTGTGTTATCTTACCACAAAACTAACTCTCCTGCTGTTAGGATGATGGCTCAGCCTGTGGGCGGGATGCAAGAGCCATTGCTAATGGCCCCTAACCTAAGGGAAATGTTTATCTACCCCCAGAGGCCCAAGGTCTTGTCTTACCACTCCCCTCATCACCATATAGCCCTTAAGACAGACCTCTCCTGTGACATCCCATTGACGAGTAGGTGGGGCTCAGATATGCCAGGAGAAGGATACTTATAGGGGGATAATAGAAATTCTTTCTCTCTCTCCACATGGATCATCAAGCAGGACGGAGATGAGCATGCATCATGAAACGTAACTCCTATTGTTCTTTTCTCTCTCTCTCTTATAATCTCTATATCGGTGTTATAATAAATAATAATTATTGCTACACAACTGCCTGTTGAACCCTTGCTGTGAGTATTTCAGGAGGCCGGCCACCTCCTGATAGGGGTGTCATGGAGTCAGCTCGGACCCATAGTGACCCCGTGCACTCCCTGTTCTGCCCCCTCCTCAAAATTGTTCCCGTGTTTCAACCGGGCATCCATCCATCTCTTTAGGGGCCTTCTTCTGGTCTACTGCCCCTCTATGTGACCAAGCACAGCATTCCTTGTTTATTTATAATGCCACACACCACGCAATGTGCCCCCAGCCCTGCACTGGGCACGGGACTCTGTGCTGGGGAACTCACCAACGCTGTCAGCAGGCAAAGGCCCAGAGAAAGGAAGTCATTCACACCTTAGTATGAAGTCGTTTCATAAGCTTCTCTCTTTTAAGAAAAGTGAAGGGAGCCACAGTGTGCCAGTGAGCAGAGCACACATCCCTGGGACTTGTTTTCCATGCAGTGGAAGAACTCGTGCCTCAGGCCAGCGCCCCAGGGGAATCCGTCTCTCCTGTTTTGTTTCATGGGGAGGAGGATGGGAATCCAGGCCTGACCCCTGGGACCACAGCCGTTTCCACGCCGGGGCTGCTGGACCTTGGCCCAAGGAAATTCCCTTCAAGGGGTGGGGAGGAGGCATCCTCTAGAAGAGTGTCTGAAAGGAAAAGTCGTCCCCACCTTCCAAGTTCACATGCTGGTTCCGGCCATTGTCCTGCCTGGGGCCTCCTCCTCAGGGACCCCCCCCCCCCACAGCCCTGCCTGGACCTTGAACTGGAAGATCTTGATTTTGTTGACTTGGGAAAAGGTTGGGACCTATTTCCGGAAGCCTGCTGGGCCTCCGACTCTGCCTCCTCCCCCTCCCAAAGCCTGGGCTATGACCTTAGAGGCCTGAGAAGTGATTGGGGGGGGGGGGAGAGAATAACCCTGCCCGGAGTGGGGGGAGCTGACCCAGACTTCATTTCCTGTCCCAGTTCTCTCCTTTCTCACAGTACAGCAGGAGTGCGGATGGTAGCTGCTCTCTGGAAGCCTTCACGCATGGGTCTTGCTGTGCCTGGGGGTTGGCTTCCTGTAGCCGCTGCCCACAACAGTAGGGACACCCCCCCACCACCACCACTGACGTGTGACAAAGCATCCTCCAGACCCCACCTCCCATTATACTTGGGGTCAAACTGTGGCCCAGATCAGAAGAGACCTGGTCAGAGCTATATCTCTGGTTGGCGACAAAGGTGGGCCCAGGAATTCCAAGGCAGGGTCTCAGTGAGTGTGGAAACCCCAAACCAAACTGGCTGCCATTAAGGACTCCTAACTGTCCTGTAGAACAGGACAGAACTCCCCGTGTGGCTTTCCCAGATTGCAACTCAACAGGAATAAAGAGCCTCGTGTTTCACTCTCAGAGACACAGGTGGCCTTGAACTGCAGACCTTGTACAATCCAATGCATAACCTCTCCTCTCTTCTCAGCAAGGGTGGTTCATGGATATCTGTTGAATGAAAGAAAACTCTGCTGTGGGCGCCCCCACTGCAGAAACATCGGAATCAAATAACACTCACTGCCAGGGAGTCGATGTTGGCCTATATAGCAATCCTGACAGGCGTCCTAGAATTGACGGGAATAGAAAGCCTCCTTCCTTCTCCTTCACAGCAGTCGGTGATTTCGAACTGCTGGCCTTGAGTATCGCAATGCAGTGCTCCTCCCGCAGGGTCACCAGGGCTCCTTCTAGGCACGGCAAACCCAAGCCAAACTCACTGCCCTGGAGGCTGACACGTAGCCGCACCTGGGGGCTCAGAATGCCAGCCCTGGTGCGCCCGGCGCTTTGCCCCTCTGCACCCAAGGTCACCACGAGCTGGCGCCAATTCGGTGCCAACAAGCAAGGACAACGAGGGTACTGGGGGTGGGGGAGGATGCAAGGGAGGCTGGCTGTGGTCAAGGTAGAGCGGTGGAGACAGCGATGGTGGTGGCAACAGAGATGCCGTCGGAAGCGGAGGAGAGCTTGAAGAAGTGGAAGTGACAGGACTTACAGGGGAGACAGATGGAGAAATCAGGTGGGCTCCCAGGGAACAAAGAGCGGGGAGGGGGCGGGCTCAGGAATCCACAGGCACCGTTTATTGAGATTGAGGTCAGGTGCTCAGCTTTGGGCAAGTGGAGCTTGAGGTGCCCTTAGGTTGCCCGTGGTGGAGGAGGAGGGGGGGGAGATTCAGAAGGAGGCAACTGGGTATGAACAGCAGTGTCTGTTACCATCTGGTCTCATTCTCTGTTTGCTTCTCCCATCAGACTGCACCCCTTGGGGGTCGGGACGCAGCCTGGCTCGCCTCAGGATCCCCTGCTCTCTGTACCTAGCTCAGTGCCGGAAAGAAATGGGCACTCAGGAAATGACTTCTGGGGCAGAGATGACTGGATGTATAGATGGAGACTAGCCCCTGGGAGGCTCTCTGGCCTGCATCTAACTCACTTTCCTCTCCTTCCTCCTTGGCCGGCCTGCCTGCTTCCTGCCAGGAAACACGGCCCCCAGGCATAAATCATTCACCACCACCACCTCTTTGGCAGGAGAAGCTGGGCTGGAGCCCTCAAAGCACTTTGCCTCCCAGGATCTCCAGAGGTCTCCACAACCTGCAACCGCCCTGGGCAGAGAGCAGAGCGCCCAGACGCAGGTGAGGGAGCTCAGGGAGCCATAGACCAGCCCCGCAGCTACACAGGGCTCCTGTCACCCCGCTTTCACAAGAACGTGCTGGCAGCCTGGGGTGTCCCACTCCCCAAGGACATTACACTTGAACTAAAACAACAGACAGAAACCCAAAGGAGGATGTGTGCTCACAGAGGCCATGGCAGGCGTGACAGTGGACCATAGTGAGGCAGGTGTGGGCACACACAGGAGTCTAGGGAGGAGACAGACTCATCTCTCTACACGTGGCCCTGCCCCACCTCTGAGGGAAAGCCAGCCTAGCTTGGCCCTGCTCCAGGATCTGGACCATTCTGTGTTCCAGCCTTACCCGATCTCTGCTGGCAGCTAGAGCACTTTATGTAGAGGAAGCTAGAAAGAATGGCCTCAGCCGGCTGTCTGCCTCTCTCTGGGCCTCAGTCTCCCCCTCTGACAAGTAAGACTTTGGTAGCCACCTGAGAGGTCCTCTGAGTCCCCTTCTGGGTTGAGCTTTGAGCCTCCCCACTGCCGGACCCTCACCCCCCAAGAGGATCTGATAGGTAGTTAGAGCAGCAGAAGGGGGGCATCCATTAGTGGTCAAAAGAAACAGTGGCACATTGCATATGTTCAAAGATCTGGGCTTCCACGAAAAATGCTGCAACTGAATTGGTTCACCTGTGCCAGGTGGTTGTGATTCAGCCTATGGGGTCGGCCAGAGTCATCAGTCACGCCCCCTTCGAAAAGATTGAAAAGGGAGCCACCACTAGCCGACGGAGCTCTAGTAAGCAACTTTTCCTGGCTGGCAGATGTGGGTGAGGGATTTCCTGATTGCCGAAATAAACTTAAAACTCCTTTTAATTTTCATAAAACTTGTTTGAATCACAAACCAGGTTTCGGTTTAAATTCTTTTGTGTGTGGAGCCAAGGGCCGAGGTATATTTATTTCCCAAGACATCTAACAGATCTAAAGGGAAGGTCCCCGACTTCACTCTGCCCAGGTCCACTCTTCAGAAGGACTCAAGCCCGGAGGCTCTGAGCCAAGGGGAGCCAGTCATTTCCCAGCAGCCTCTGCTCTGCCCAGCAGATGCACGCCACCTGCTCTGGGCACCCAGATTCCACAGCCCCAGTCTTGGAGCAGCTTCCCCCGGCTGGACAAGGCTGTGACCGGAAAGGGACAGGGACTGACCTCTGCTTGGAAAGCCACTTGTGCAGGCCAGCTGTGCAGAGGCGGCACGCGGCAGCCGGGAAAGGCTGCCCGAAGGAGCCAGCGCCTTCTTCGAAATGACTGTTTTGGCAAGATCCCCAGGGGAAAATGTCCTTTTGGATGCCACGGACTCTGGGTCCCTGCTCATTTCTCCAGCTCCTGACGGCCGCATCTCTTCTCCACAACCCTGGAGTAACCTCCTGCTAGGGCGCTGCCCTGTGGAGGCTGTGACAGAAGATAATCTGCCCTCCTTGATTCTGGTGACCCCAACTTCTAGTCTGTGGGCTGAACCTCCGTCCACTCGTCTGGCAAGCAAGGAACACTTTCAGTCATATTTAAAAAACAAACAAACAAGCACACAGGCTAATCAGGAAAGTGAGGCCGCGGTGTTTCGGTGGGAGAATGCTCACCTTCCCACAGACACCTGGGATCCCTTCCTGCCCAACTCACCTCATGTGACACCAACCACCTACCTGTCTGCCAGGAGAAACCTGCCTGTTTCTATGATGCTGGATAGCTTCCAGCCTCAGGCAGATGAAGAAGAAAGGCCTGGCTATCTACTTCCAAAAACCGGCCAGTAAGCACTATGGAGCACAATGATCCAACAGACAATCCATTATGGGAGTGGCATGGGACTGGGGAGAACCCTGTGCCACATGCACTCAGCAGCCGCTAACAACAGCAATAGAGAAAGTGGGTACAGCGATGCAGAATTGATGGAGGCAGAGAGATGCGGGAGAGACTTTAATGGCAGAGCTGCACAGAGAACTGACCTTCCTTTGAACATCAGGAGGCGTTTTCTTTTATCTGATGGAGGCTCATGGGGAAAACGAGTGGCTAGGAACAAATGCACAGTAATGTTTACCACTTATATTGGACATCTGTAGATGCCAGAACAGGCCCAGGGATTTCCCATGTTATCTCACCTTTTCATAGCACCCTTAAACCCATCCACGACCAGCAAATCAATTCCCACTTATAGCAAGTCAAGATAGCGTGTCTAAGGCAAGCTTTATGGGAACAGACAATCTCGCGTTTGTTCTGAGAAGTGGCTGCTGGGTTTGAACTTCTAACCTTGTGGTTGGTAGTCTGATGCTGACCCCAGAGCACTGCCAAGGCTGCATCCTTTTGACAGATGAAGAAACCGGTTCCGTGGGATTCAGAGAAGGAGGTTTTTCTTTAACTGGAAGTATGGATCAGCATTGGCCCCATTTGGGAAAAGGGAAACCAGGTAAAGTAGCAGAGTCTGGCTAGACACCCTTCCCACAGGCCACACACTCGACTTGTAGCTTCATCCTGCAGGTCCACTGCTGTGGTTCTATGCCTGGGGGCCTCCTCTAGCCATAGCACAGCCATGGTCTCTGTTTGGGCACTTCAGAGGCTGGGAAGTTAATGTCCTGGTGCAAGAAATTGATGGATGAGTATCCTCGTTCTCTGTCCTCACGCGGGACAACCGAGAGGAGTTTGCTATCCAATCTCTCAATCTCCTGCTGCCCAATGGAGCCCAGCTGCCTGTCTGCTGGGGCACACAGACTGTGTGGATGTCCTTCCTGTGGTCTCATTTCCCATCCTTACTGCTTCCATCCCCTGTAGACTTCGCCCAAATTCTTGACTCAAGGGTTCCTTCTCAAGGTACCCAAACAACACAAAAGGATTCCAAAAAGTGCATGGGGAAAATCACATTCTCCTTTAAGTCCATGTTGTCATGAGCTCTTTGAAGCCCCCTTTGTGTATCTCTAAGAACCTGCTGGGCGTCGAGGTTCCACGTTGTGTTGCTAGCCATAAGGACAGCAGTTTGAAACTACCAGCTGCTTTGCAGCAGAAAGATGAGGCTTTCTGCTCCCGTGAAGGGACAGTCTGTTGCCCTGACCCATAGGGGTGTAATGAGTCAGAATCAACTTGATGCAGTGAGTTTGGTTTGGGTGTGTTTATCAATCCATAAGCCTCTGTAAGTGACCCTAGAGAGTATAATCAACCCAAACTCACCGCCATCAAGCACAGCTAGAACTAACTGCCCCTGTGGGTTTCCAAGACTGAAGCCTTTTACAGGCGTAGAGAGTCCAGGCTTTGACTCCCTTGAAGAAGCTGGTGGTTTCAAAGGGCTGACTTTTGAAACTGCTACACTACCAGGACCCCTCTAGGTTCAAACTCCGCCTTGGCCCCTTCCGTCCAGGTGAACTTGTGTACAGAATTTAAACCTCTGAGTCTTGACTTCTTCACCTGCTCAGTGAGGATACTAGTACCTACCTCCAAGGTGTGTTGTATTGATTGAAGGAGATCATTAACATGTTAGATTGGATTGACTAGAGAAACAAATTCATTGACACATGTGTAAGAGAGAACTTTATATCAAGAAGTAATTATGCATCAATAAAACATCCCAGTCCAGATCAAGTCCATAAGTCCAATATCAGACCCTAAGTCTGATACTAGCGCATGGATTCCTCTTTAGACCCACAGAACACATTCAATGGTGCTCAATCCAGGAAGATCCCAGGCGGGTGGGTGGAAACTCTTGTGGATCCAATAGCAGTGGGAGCATCACAGGGTTCTCTCCACCTTGTGACTCGCTCAGGTCTCAAGTCTCAGTGTAGCTCCATGTGGCTTATACATAGGCAGAGAGAGAGTGTGTGTGTGGTCCACATCCAGGAAGAAAAAAATAAAGGAAGTTCCCAGAATCCTCATGAGAAGCCATGCCCACAAGGAGGCATCATCAGGCTCTGAACTGATTGGCAGACTAAACTCCACCCCTTCACTTTTAAGACTCTTACGTTGACATGAGATTAGGCAATTACCACAATTAATCTATAGCAATTTTTACAATACTTGGTACTTAGTAGGCGGTCAAAAATGACGAGCTATAATGAATATATTAATAAGTAGAAACTGGGGGCTGAGCCCTGGTGGCCTAGTGGTTGTGCATGGGACTACAGCCCACTGGGTTGGCGGTTCAAATCCAGCAGCAGCTCTCCAGGAGCAAGGCTGGGCCTCCTACTCCCACCAGAGGACAGTGATGCCCCCCCCAAAAATTAAAAAATTAAAAATGATACTTAAAAATATAAGAAGAAAGTGCAGAGTCAAATGACAACATCTTAGGGGACAAAATGCATATGTGCAACAAGTATCAGGCAAAAGATCTTTGTACAAAAATGCATAACAATCGTCGGGGAAAAGGCATTCGCAAGAACAGCAACAAAGGGCATGAAGAGGCGGTGGACAGAGAATCAATGAAAATACCAATGATCATACTAAAAAAAGTTTGACCTGATCTCATTAATAATTGGAGATGTTCAGTAAATCTATAATAAATTGATCATTTTTCTAAGATTGGAAATATCCTATAGTCATAACCCACACATATATACATATATATATACATACATACATACCACGGAGGATAGATGACTGAGATTCATTATTAATTGGTAAAAAGCAAGTTGACCAACCATATGAATATCAGGATTCTGAAAAAGTAATACTTTTGATATGTAAAATATTGTAATTGCGTAGATAAATCTGGGAAAATCTTATACGAAGTAGTCAGTTGTCTTACTGTTGTGTGTTACTGTGAGGCTAGAAGCTATGCCACCTATATTTAAAATACCGGCAGTGGGTAGCAGGGCTTCCAGGTTAACAACAGACTACAAAGAAGGAATAAGTTGTCTGCTTCTGAGTGACTAGTCACTAACAAATCTTCTGAAGAGCATGTGACATTATCAGATACAGTGCCTGAAGATGAGCCCTTTAGGTTGAGAGGCACTCAAAGTAGACTCAACCTTCACGAATGGGCAGAGGGAAGAGCTGTGTGGGACACAATTCAAAATGAGAAGAAACCGCTGAAAAAAAATACCCATGAATGATCCATGAATTGTCATAAGAATATGGAATGTAAGAAGTAAGAATCTAGGAAATGAGAAATCATCGAAAGTGAAATTGAACCCAAAACATGAATACCCTAGTGACTGTGAGCTGAAATGGACAGATAATAGCTATTTCTTATTAGGCAAGCAAGAGGAATGGCCCTGCATTCACTGAATGTCAACAAGAAGACTTCAAGATATATCTTCAAGAACAATACTGTTGGTAAGTGGGTAACCCCTTTATGCCTGCAAGGAAGTCAAGGTGGTACAGCTGCCATTCAAATGTACGTATCAGCTATTAAGCTAGTGATGAAAAAAACTGAAGAACTCTACCAAAGCCTTCAGTCTGAAATTGATCAATCATGCAATCCAGTTGCACTGATAACTATTGACCATGGAGATCATGTGATAAATTTTGCAAAACCAGTGACTTAATTACAGATACCTTTTTGCAACAACATAAGCAGTGACTGTGGTAGTTAATATACAGAATTATGTATGAGTGAATGGGGTGGAGTGTAACCTGTCAATCACTATATAGTCTCTCTCTCTCTCCACACACACACACACACACACACACACACACACACACACCCCACTCCCTGGGAGACATTTCTGAGGAGAAGATAGATACATGAAGCTACCCTGAGGCAGTCAAAGCTTCAGAGCTGAAGAAACCACATGGAGACCTCCGGCCAGCTCTAAGATGCTTACAATTTACAATGCCACTGGATCCACAAGATTTACAACCCATTGGCCCGTGATCTTCCTGCATTTGGCATCATTGCATGTGTTTTGTGAGTCTAAAGAGGACTTTACAGATTGATATCGGACACATGGGCTAATATCAGACTGGGCTGAACTGTTTTCTCAATATTCAATTGCTCTTGTATATAAAGCGCTTTCTTATACTCATGCGAATGTCTGTGAATTTGTTTCTCTAGTCTCTCCAGACTGACACAGTGACTAAACACATAAACCTCACTAGATGGAATATGCCCACATCAAATTGACTAACTTGTGGGAAGAGACCATGGAGAAGTTCAATATCATCAGCAAAAACAAGGCTAGGGGCTACACATGGAACAAATCATCACTTACACATGTGTAAGTTCAGGTTGAAACTGAATTCTATTAAAACTCATCCACAAGAGCCAAAATATGACTCTGAGCACCTGTCATTTGAATTTAGAGACCACCTCAACAACAGATTTGACACATGGAACACTAATGACAGAAGGTCTGACAAAGTGCAGGATGACATCAAGAACATCATACTTTCAGAAAACAAGAGGCAAGAAAGAAAAGACCAAAGTGGATGTCAGAAGAGACATGGAACTAGCACGGAGGTTCAATTCCAGCAGTGGGGCTGGGCCTCCTACTCCCACTACCGGAGAGCAGTGATGCCCACCCCACCCCACCCCCCAAAAAAAAAGAAGAGACATGGAAAGTTGCTCTTGAATGTGGAGTAGCTAAAGCAAATGCAAATGATGAAATAAAAGTTGAACAAAAACTTTCCAAGGACAGTTTAAGAAGACAAAGTAAAACATTACAATGAAAGGTGCAAAGAACTGGAATTAGAAAGCTAGCAGCGAAAAACACACTCAGCACATCCTAGTGAAAGAACGAAAGAAAAAATTCAAGCCTCAAGTTGGGATACTGAAGGATTCGATAGGCAAATATTTAAATGATTCAGGAATTATCAAAAGATGGAAGGAATACACAGAGTCACAGCATCAAAACAATTGTTGATTATCAATCATTTCAGAAGTTAGCATATGATTGAGAATCAATAAGACAGAAGGAAGAAGATCAAGCTGCACCAAAACATTTGTGAAAAGATTCCAGGAATTGACAAACTATCGATTGAAATGTTTCAAAATGCTGTGAAAGCCCTGGAAGCACCTACTACTCTATACCTAGAAATTTAGAAGACAGCCACCTGGCTGGTCAACTGGAAGAGAACCGTATTTGTGTCCATCACAAAGAAAGGTGCCCTAATAGAATAACGAATGTATCGTTAACATCACCTGCAAGTAAATTTTTTTCTGTAAGTACATTTTTGCTGATAATAATTCCACAATGTTTGCAGCAGTACTCCAGTAGGAAGATGCCAGAAATTCAAGTCAGATTCAGAAGAAGCTGTGGCATGAGGAATATCATGGCTGATGTCAGAAAGAACTTGACTGAAAGTAAAGAATACAGAAAAATATTTCCTTCTGTTTTGTTGATGAGGCAAAGGGAATGGACTGTGTGGTACATAACAGACTATGGTTGACAGTCCTTTGAACAACACACGTAAATACTGCACAGTTTAAACTCAGGGTGCATCATGGGTGTAGCCTTTGTCCATATTATGCAATCTAATAGCTGATACAGGACAGAAATCATCTGAACTATCTGAAAAAGCACTTGGTGTAAGAATTGGTGATATGCAAATACGTAATACAACCTCGCTTCCTAGAAGTCAAGAGGACTTGAAGCCTGTGGATGAAGAACAAGGACTATAGTCTTCAATATGGTTTGCCACTCAATGCAAACTCACTACCATTCTCTGCCCTCAAGTGACCGTATTTTTTGGACGCTAAGACACACTTGACCCTAAAATGCACCCAGTTTTCAGAGCAGGAATACAAAAAATGTATTCTGAACCAAGTAGTACCAGTATACTAAAATATTTGTTAAAATAAAGTAAAATGTGGTAATATTTAACAGCATAAACTCAACAGTGGTGTAAGAACCATCATCACTTTCATTAACAAATGAGGGGAGACGTGCGCTGTGCGGATCATGTGACCTGACTGATATTGAGATTCCAGGAGGCAGGACTTCCCCCAAACACACAGCATGCAAACAGCAGTGGACAGTCAGCGGGTGCATGGGATCATAAGCAAATGTTCAGGGGTACAACATCTTCAGACCTTAAGATGGACTCTCATTTCCCCTAACTTTTTGGGGGGGAAACTGCGTCTTATGGTGTGACAAATATGATGACAAATCACATTGACCTTATTAAGATAGAGTAGAACTCCCTTGTAGGCTTCTTTATGTAGATTTTTTATGGGAGCAGAAAGCCTTAATTGCCTCCCCAGGAGTGGCTATTGATTTCAAACCAATTGGTCTGCTAAGTGCTCACCTTGCAGGTAGCAGACCAGCTTCCTATCACCAGCACTCCTTACTTCTGTGATCGCCCAGTTACTTCATGTAAAGAAAACCTAAATCTTCTCGACATCATGCTAAAGGAGAAAAAAAAAATTGAATCTGCCAAGGCTTTCATTTTACTTGAATCACAACAAGCCTGCAGGGAAGCAGCAGGGAAGGAATTCGTGGATGCCCCACACAGGCCACCCTGTTACAAAACTTGGTCTCTTGAAAGTGTAAGCGAGGAGACTTCGCTCTGCGCACCCACGCCGTGTCATTACCAAGGGTTTCCGATGGATGGGAAAGTTGGACAATGAGTGAGGAAGACTGGAGAAGAAGGATGGATACATTGGAATGATGGTGCCGCCAGAGAATACAGAAAGTACCATGGACAAAGAAATCTGTCTTGGAAGAAGTACAGTGCAAGGGATCCTTAGAAGTGAGGACGGGGAGACTTCATCCCACAGATTTGAGACATGTTGTCAAGGGAGACTGGTCCCTGAAATGGCGGAATGCTTGGTAGGGGGTCAAGGACAAAGGACAGTCCTCGACAAGAAAGATTGACACAGCACCTTGGTCACACATCCTCCCGTTTGAGGAGGGTGCCACGGG
>PVJH01019706.1:0-42194 GCA_004026705.1 Nesogale talazaci
GTGCAGATTGGGGACCCCAAGCCCATCAATAAGTGAAGTGACTGACATCCCCTTACCAAAGGATTGTAGTGAGGAGATGAGGCAGTTAAGGTACAGTTTAGTAAGAATGAATTATGCAACTTTCCTCTGGTTCTCAAATGCTTCCTCCCACCCACTATCATGATCCTAATTCTACCAGACAAATCCAGCTAAAGCAAGGAATGTACACTGGAGGGAGAAACATGGGGAATTTAAGATAGATGATCCCTCAGGACTAGTAATGGGAGTGGTGATATTGGGAGAGTGGAGGGATGGTGGAATAGAAAGGGGGTACCGATATCATGTAACCTCCTCTCTGGGGTATGGACAACAGGTAAGTGACTGAAGGGACACAATGGACAGTGTACAATATGAAAAGGTAATAACAATTTGTAAATTATTAAGGGTTCATCAGGGTGGGGAGGGAAGCGAAGTAGGGGGAGCTGGTACTGGGGACCTAAGTGGAGGGAGGATGTTTTGAAAGTGATGACAAAAAGTGTATAAATGTGACCTGCATACAATTGATGTATGTATGGATTGTGATGGGAGTTGTATGATTTATAAAAAAGGAGGGGGAAGGAGGAGCTTATACAAAAGGCTCAAATAGAAAATATTTGGAAATTAAAATGGCAACATGTGTACAAATATGCTTAATACAAATGATGTATTAAAAAAAGACAATTTGTAAGACTGGTTGTTGGGTCTGGGGCAGTCCTGTTTGGTAACAGATCCCAGTTTTTCCTCTGTTTGCTCATCACTCGAGTGCAGTGTGCAGACAAGTATGCATTCCTTGTAGATGCAAAAGGATGACTTTTTAAATAGCTAATATTATGATGGAGCAAAAGAATTGTCTTGCTATTTAATGTGATAATTGCACTTTTTTCATAAAGAAATTGCCCCCATATATGCTGCCTTAGTTTCTATATGTTGCCAATAACTACCCAAAAGTTTCTGTCTTTGCTATCAAATTTATTCTGCCTCAAGGTGACCCTAAAGGACCGGGTAGAACTAACCCTTTCAGTGTCCAGTACTGTCAGTGTTAGTGTGAATGGAAGTTTTCTGTTTTCTCTAGCTATGCCCCTAGTGAATTAGAACTACTGACCTTGTAATTAGCAGTCAACGCATCACTTACTATGTAAGCAGAGCCTCTCATTGTAATATAACATCACAAATAGTTGGTTTTTATGAATAGAAATGTGTTTGCTCATACTTCTGGAGACTGGACATCCAAATTCAAGACACTGGGTCTAAAGGATTTTTGTATTGCAAAAGGAAATATCCTTGTGTCAAAAATGTTACAAGATGATTGCAAACAACTGCTAATAACCTTGTTTCCTACATTAAGCCTACTGGGAAAAAAACAACTCACATGGATTTTGTTCTTAGTATCAATCTGGAGGCTGCTTTTCTCCGGGTCCATTTTCTTTCTCTAGTTCAGAAGGTCGCACATGGGCTCAAGGAAAGGGACAATTATTCTGTTGTTCATTGAATTGCTGTGGGTCAAAACCAACTCAACGGTACCTAACAACAACAATAAAAGCAACAGGTAGGACATCCAGATGGCAGCTGCTAAAGTTGAGTCCTATGGTGGGAAAGTTTTCTCAGACTTACCACCTGTGACTAACTTCCACTGCAACAGCTATCCCCTTCTGAATTGATCAGAACCTGGGAAATAAACACCATATTATATGGCAAACAATGCTATTGATAAGTGCCCTAGCCACAACCCAGCCATCACATATCTAATGACATCATCAAGACTAGTTGAAGCAACTGGGACCATTTGACTGGAGCAATATGAAACCTGAGGACACTGCCATGTATGACTCTGTAAGGGAAACACCAGGAAACACTGTGAAGGGGATGTGGTCATATATCTCAAGTGACAGGAAACCAAGAGGGCTCTGTCAGCAGAGAGAGCTCAGGTGCATATTTTTCTACAGGAGCAGGTGCAGGGGATGTTGCATGCTTGTTTCCTTTCCTGGTAGAGTTCCTCAATCCCCCAGAGTTCAGAGCCTCTCCAGGGACTCCTCAACAACCACTATCCTCATCTGTTATTCTCCAGAAGAGCTGAGTCTGAAAATGAAAAGCCCTGGTTCTTTCTGAAAGGACAGGGGAGAAACAAACACAACATTGGGATGATATGAAATCTTCCTGAAGGATCACTGGTTAATGAATTCCTTGAAGCTTTGATCTCAAAGTGCTTCTGTCAGCACAGTCTGTTTCCCTCCATCTTAATCCTTTGTTCAGATGACAGTGAAACTTTATGTCTGTTTGTCTCCCAGTCTAAATATTGATTGTGAAATAGGAAATGTAGATTTCCTGCTTTTGTTGTTCTTTTATATTTCTGAAATGGTAAATGTACAATATTTTGAAATTGAAGATTTGAGGTGCTCAATAAAGTCCCAAAGTGCCCCACTGTCATTAGGAAGCATATATTATTATATGGCAGAATACCTAGGTTTGGATGAAAGACAAATACAAAATATTACTTCTAGTTTATGGAAGAATTGATGGAACCTTCCCCATGGGTTGCGTGAATTGGCAAAAACACTGACTTCTCTGACCAAGACAGAGACCTTCACTACCAACAACTTCTAATGTTAACTCTATATCTTAAAGGTCTTCATCTACAAAGGTCCTGTGAGTGGGAGATCATGAGATGGGCCCAAACTCTCTGCAGGGGAGGGGAGAGACTCCAAGAGGCACCAACACACCCAACTGAAGGGAACAATCACAGGGAAGGTATCCTTTCAGGATGTGGACTTCCTTCTCAAGAAAGTACTTTAAAGCAGAATTTAACGAGGAATGTTTGTGTCTGTTAGAATGTCTTCCACTGGGAATGTTGAAGTGTCTCAATAATGGAATGAGCACCACACTCACAAAGGGGCATTTCTAGGGAGAGTAGGGAGCTTGATTCTGCTGTAGAGGCACAAGAGGTTTGTGAGTGGTTACTGTCGGCTGGTCTCATCAAGTCAAATATGTCTAATAGTGACACTATAAGAGAGAGATCTGTCATTGCAGGTTTCCAATACCACCAATTCTGATGGGAATAGAAAGCTTTATCTTTCTCCTCAGGAGAAACTGGGTTTTAACAACTGACCTTACTATCAGCATACCAATGGGTATATTCACAGGACTCAGCAAGATACCTAGAAAATTCTTGCCTGCTCTTGGAATGCTCTTCCCAGAAGACATGCAATGTCAGTGCTATAGACATGAAGCACATGTGAATCGATTCCTGTCCTCTGCTGTTGAAACCATCCCAGTCCTCACCCTACAACCCTGGCAGAGGCACCACAGTTCTGCAATTCCCAGTCATCCCCATGCACTGATCAGGACTGAAAACATCAAGGCTTCATGGCATCTGTGCTGAGCTGCGTTTCCCTGCATCAAATATTAACAGGTCTTTAAAAGAGAACAGGTGTGTGTTAAGGGTCATCAATGAGAAACACTGGGCATTTGTGATGGTTTTCCTAATCAAGCTGTGTTTGCAGGTGCCCAGTGTGAGGTACAGATAGTGGAGTCTGGGTGTGTGTGTGTGTGTGTGTGTGTGTGTGTGTGTGTCTGAGACCCTCCTGTGCAGCCTCTGGATTCACCTTCAGTAGCTATGGCATGAACTGGGTCCACCAGGCTCCAGGGCAGGGCAGACATCAGTGATGCGGGTGGTAATTACATGTCCTAAACAGACTCTCTTAAGTGTAGGTTCGCCATCTCCTGAGAAAGCTCAAGAACATAACATACCATTAGATGGACAAACTAAAAGTTGACGACTCAGCCATCTCCTACTGTGCAATGGACACATCATAAGTCCATAAGAGCCCAGACACTCATTGCCCCTCCATCAATCAGACTGGTCTCCAGGAGACACTCAGGACCCACAGGAAAAGACTCAGACCAGGAGCAGGTGCAGCTGAAAGTTCAGGGCTGGTTTTCTGCTATATCTGGGGACACTTCTCCATCTCTGTTTTCCTAAGGTATAAATGGATCTCAGCCTTTCTTTCAGCTCTGCTCCCCAACATCCTGTCATGACATAATGACTTAGAACTTAAACCCCAGTCCACTTGGGTGCTCACGGGACTACATGCTCACACATAGAGATATGTAAATACTAAGGATCAGGAGACAGGATGGTACATTAATTAAATGATCCAAGTATATCAGGAGACACATGGCTTTAAAAATAAGATATTCAGATGTCAAGCCTTGGTGATAGTACCTTGATTGTGTGGCTAGGGAGAGGTCAGGGATCAGAGGTGGTGACATGAACATGAATTCAGGTTGATCAAAAAGCAGTTAGCAAAGGTGGACGATTATAGAAAATGACTGAAGATTGATACATACCCCAGAACTCTACCATGTGAAATATGGGACAAAGAAAATGTTAGCACAAAACCACTTGTGGAACAGACTCGGGGTCCATGCATGTTGCACTGACGATAAGCACTGACACCAGACGTGCAGGTTTGGATCCTTCATCACCAGACAGGTCAGAGAGAAGCTGTTTATTGACCAGCCCAGAGAAACTGTCCTGCGGTCAGGCGTCAATTTCATGATAGTCAGGACCCTGTCAGGCCCTCCCATGAGATACCAGCTGTCTTTTACCCCAAAGTTAGCAGCTTATACTGGAGGAGTCTAGGATGAAGACTATACACCTGTCCAGGTATTCTCTGGACCACTAAAGATTTGGTCAGAAGAGTTGACGGAACCTGCGAGCATAGGGCTCATTCAGTCGGAAGAGTCCTCTCTGTGTCGTGTTTGGGGACAATGCAGAGGAGCATGATTCACTAAGATTAGGATTGCACCTTCAGCACCCTGTAGACTCTGTGTTCTCTGGGATTTATAGGCTCTTTTCAGGCTGTGCAGGCTTTGAGATATGAAATACTCTGCCTTTTATATATGCAAATAATATAAAGTCTATCCAGGTACGTATAGACAAGTCTCTGATGCCAGAACTTCATTCAATAAGCACTCCTCTCCTACATAGACAGAGCCGCCTCACAATGGAGTGGTGCTGGAGAAGCCTCTCTTTGATGGCTGTGACCATAGGCAATGCTCAGTCTAGTTCCAGGTGTGAGGGGAATATGGTTGAACTTGAAGTCCTACTTCATGTGATCCCGTCTCCTCTTTGCAGGCCTCCACTCCCAGGTCAAACCAGTGCAGTCTGTCGCTGAGATGAAGAAGCCTGGGGCCTCAGGGAAGGACTTCTGCCAGGTTTCCAGATACACATACTCCGATTGTTATATGCACTGGATGCAACAGGATGCTGGGCCAACTCTTGATTGGCCTGTTAAAATTAACCCAAAATGTGGTGTCACACACTATGCATCAAAGTTCCAGGGCAGACTCTCCCTGACAAGGGACACATCCACCAGCACGGCCATCATGGAGCTGAGCCGTCTGAGCTCTGAAGACACAGCCATGAGTTACTAGCATGATAATCTCATCATGAGTGTCAGAAACACAGCATGGAACCCCACTGTATGAAGATTCTATAAAAGAGACAGGAAAAGATGCAATACCTCTAATATGAGTAAAACTGCAGTCCAATTAAACAAACACAAATGTGCTACTCTGACTCATTTCCATTGAAGAAATGTATCCCCTTTTAAGGGCTTATTTTTATAATATAGGACTCTGTTTATTTGCATAGTTAGAATTGTAGGATGTCGTGACTGAAAAATTGCATCCTAAGGACTTCAAATGTCACTTGCCTATTTCCATAATTAACCTCCAAATTTTTGTAGTGCAGGGGTGAACATTAGATAACAAATGTGAGTTTTCTTTTCTCTCTCACTTGCTCTCTCTCCGTCTCTCTTGCTCTCCTTCACTAACTCTGTTTTCTCTCCACTTCTGCTTCATGAAGTGTGATGTTTGGATCAAGCCCATCCACTAATCTGTGAGCTAAATATGATGTGATCACACTCCATAAAGATTTATAGCCTCAAAAACTCTAGGAAGAAGTTCTTCCCTATTATATACATTCTCTGATTCAAAATTGCCAGGATGTAGTGTTATCCTGTGTTTCTGTGTATCCTGCAGTTGTTTCTGTGTTTGTGTGTATCTCTCATCGTTTGATTTTAGGGCAGTGAACGCCATCAGATTATCCTGGTTCTCCACCTTGTGTGCTTCTCTAACTTGGAGTGTCCCCGGCAGCCCCTGGAGTAGTTTAGTGTCTCCTTCCGTGGAGCATGAGCCATGGCACCTGTTCTCGTGTTCACAACAGTCAACAGCAACTCCGTGTTTAACCGGGCCGAGTGAGACTCAGCAAGGACGCGAAACTCAGAGCTCATCCATGTGTGCTCAAAAGGTGCCTGGTTTAAGGGAGAGTAGGATAGGCTCAGAGAAAAGTGAAAAATTATCTAGCTAGGGAACACTAGAAATTGAGATGAGAGAGCTTATTAGTTTCCCAGATGGCCTGGGATTAGAACACAAGCCTGTATTTGTTGGTAACACTTGTTGAAGAGAAGTTTATAGTAAAACTGTCCTAATGTCCCCATCCAACTGGACTTCTGCCACAGTTTCCCATCCACTCTCATCCTTCACACCCCAATCCTCTGGCTGAGGTTTAGGCTCAAGCCACTGGCTGAGCTGCTATCTAGAGAAGGGTATGCAAATGTGCCTGCGCTCCCTGCTCCTGAACATGATTATAAGGAAAGCTCAGCCCGGTGTCTGAAATTATTCCATTCAGAAGCCAGGACCAAGCTAGCACCATCACTATGGCGCCTGGCCTGGAATGGGTTTTTATTCTTGCATTATTACAAGATATTTAGTAAAATATGAACATTGACTTGGTTGAGAAGAATGGAGAGGTTGTGCATAGACTTTTAAACACATGTAGTTTCTGTGTTTGCAGGTGTCCAGTGTGAAGTGAAGCTGATGGTGTCTGGTGGAGATCCTAGACCACTTGGGGGGGGGGGGAGTCTCTGAGACTCTCTTGTGCTGCTTCTGGATTCATTTTTAGCAGTTTCTGGATGAATTGGTTTTGCCACCTCCCAGGGAAGGTACCATGTTGGGTGGCTGCTCTGAGTGCAGACGGAAACAGTTAAAATTTATACAGAAAGGGTGATGGGCCAATTCTTCATCTCCAGAAATAATGGCAAGAGCACGGTGTATCTTGCAATGAGCAGTCTAAGAGAAGAAGGCACAGCTGTATACTACCGTGTGAGGGACACACAGAACACCAGACTTAGACATACACTATCCCTGCAGAAGGCCTCAGGAAATGAAGAGGGTTCCATTGTGGTTACTGTATGATCCAGCTCAGGGAGCAGGAACAAAAGAAAGGGACGAAATCTTCTGAGGACCTGTGGATTCCTCTTGATCCCCGAAAGAATTTCCCTCCTGAACATACTCTTCATAAAACTCCATAAGTCTTTTTTTAAGTCTTTGTTTTGAATAATCCCTTGAGCAAATTAGGTTTTTTCTTGCTTAAAAGTCATTCATAAGCTATTCCTTCTCAGATGAGCTAGTAACCCATCACCAGTAAGAAAAGGTTTCCTTCTTGTGCATACAGATCACTGAGAAGAGTTGGGATAGGTGTATCAAGCAAATGTAACCTAGCTTGAGATAGGAAGAACTGGAGACTGCCATGACTTTTTCATTTATTAATTTCCTGTAGCGAATGTAATATACTCTTTGATTTTTTAGTACAAAATATAACTATCTGAAATATATCATAGTTAAGACCTTTCTCTGTCATATTTTTCTGTTCCAGTGTTTTTACGATATTCAAACAGTAAATGGCTAGTAAGAATAAAAGCCACAGTAAAGTACACAGCTTATAATTAGAAGAATATATTTTAAATGTAGTGGACACAGGGCAGATGTAGCAGGAAATATGAAAAGTGAATTTTCCTCTCTATGAGCAGTAGACAAATACTTTAAACACCCATGGACGAAAGGTGTGCATGTGTATGTGGCCATTTCCAATAACAACATAGGTAAATCCAAGGGCTTTGCATACATAAATTTCTGGATGTAAATAAAATGGTTCATTTGAAATAGGAATATAATGTCGATACATATGAAATGTGCAAAATCCAGTCTTAGTGGGTGTAGGAGTTATAATCATGGAATGGAAATCTCAACAGCAGAAAGTGGAGAGAAAGGAGTAAATAATTTTTATTTATTGGTGTTTTACCTTATTTATTTATGTTAAAGTTGGTAGCAAATGCATTATCATGTAATGTTTGATAATAGTTATATTGATTGGGTTTCCTTGGACATATTTTTATCCCAGACAGTACTGTACTTCCTGATGCGTGTAGCAAGATCCATTCTGAAAATGTGTGCCATGACATTCTCTTGATTGTGTCAATCCCAGCATAGCAAATCTTACATTTTTCTGATTCAAATTGGCCTATACCAACCATCCATTTAGCTCACTAATGCCCAGGACACTAATCTTAATGCATTCCATTTTATTTTTGAGTCCTTCAAAATTTCCTAAATTCATAGTATGCAAATTACCAGTTCTGGTCCTCAGAAAGCTTTTCCAGTTGTTTCTCTTTACCTTTAGTCAGTCTCCATCAGCAAATGAAGATCCTGCCGGCTCTACTCCCAGAGGCTTTGCCCAAATCCCTTCATCATGGCCAACTCCCCTCCAAGCCTCTCTTCAGTCACATTTTGAGTCCCATGAAAACCGAGGGGCCCATCCTCTGGCAGTATCTGCAAAAATTTTCTAGTTCCTTTGCTTAGGCCTTCAGTAAGTGTCAATTCCTCAAAGTTATGCATAAGTTCTTGCTTGGCTCAATGCTGTTCACCATGGGTGACTATTGACATTTGATATTCCAGTGATATATCTTCCAGCACAATGGCAACACACAAGCCACCAAAGAATGATGAACTGACAGGCAATGGGAGGAGTATAGCACTCTTTCTTCAAAAAACATCGGACACATTCTGGCTAATATTTTATGGAGCTTCTTCTTTTTGTTCTGACATTTTATTTTGGGCGGGGAGCATCACTGTCCTCTGGTGGGAGTGGGAGGCACAGTCTTGCTCCTGGACAGCTGCTGCTGGGTTTGAACCACCAAGCCCGTGGGCTGCAGTCCCGCACTCAACCACTACACTCAGGGCTCAATCTTCCTTGCTAATATTTTAAATGCAATAAATAACAGCATAACTTGAACAAATAGTGAAATACTTCAATTCAACATTTTTAATTATGGACTTAACATTGAGAAAGAAGGTTCATAAAGACATCAAGAATTAAATAAGTAAGTGGGTCAAGCAAATTAGAATCAATGACCGATATATAGCATATTCCACCAACGACAAAACACAGTTGCTCCCATAAACCTGGCATTTAACTCAGAAATAAAGTTAAGCAAGAAAAAGATTAAAATGCAAACAGAACCATGGATAAGACAACAGGAATGCAGACAGATGACAGATAGAAGATATGGACAGGATATATAAAAATTGATGACTGCTAAGACGATCGTTCAGAATATTGGTAGACCAACTAATAGATTTATGATAGATAGATGCAGATGTCCTAAAACTACGGTCTGCAGGGCACATGTGACTCACCGAGGATATTTATCTGGCCAAAGGGTGTTTTTGCTGCCACTGATGTCCTGCTTAGCAGTCAACTCATCCCTGGCCCGCAGTAAATTTGTTTTTTTTTTAATTATAGTCCACCCCTCCAGTGGGCTGAGGGGCAGTTAACTGGCCCCGTTTAAAAAGTCTGAGTACCCCTGTATCTAGTGTGATTGTGTATTCAGGCTCAGGAGTTTGGGCTGAGTCCAGATATATGGTGTTCAGACAACACTCTCGTCTTTCCTGGGATAAATTGGAGACTAAATGCACAAGCTATAACAAGAGGTGTTTCATCAGGAGAAAGGTGCTGTACAGGGATGTTATAAAACAATGACTCATGTTTCCAGAGATTATCTCAGGAACCCTAGTCCCCCCCAAAAGGAACATTCTCCTTATTTGTGCATGTGGTGATGCAGACAGAACTAGGGAAGGGACTCCTTGTGATTGAAATCAACGTGAAGCGAAGGTTGGGGGTCTGTGGCACAGGACCGGTCTCAGGACAACAGGTATATGACCCAGATTCACGAGTCAGTCCATGGGGAGAAAGTTATATCCAGGAAGATGTTTCCTAGCTGAGTCTCGGGTCTCTGCTATTTCAGTTTTCCCTGCCTCATGGTGTGAGTGCTCTTCCTGCCTCCTACATTCAAGTATTAGATTTTTTTACCATAATTGTCCATCACAAAGCACAGAGCAGGGAGAATGAGGCATGCAGCTAGGTTATATTCTGAGGCCTTGTTTGTTTCTTGGGAGACACAGAGTGAACAAGCCACAAATTGATGTGCTCTCTCCCCATCAGAGGACTGAGGAGAGAATATTTTAATTCAATCTTATCATTTTGTGTATCTTTGCATTTTCTTGTGGTTTGAGTGAAGGTGTGACCATCATGTGCTTATGTTAATTTCATGATTGAGATGTAGGGGTGGAATCTAGCCTGTTAATCTGGAGATAGCCATTGGGTAGCGAATGAGGCCTCTGTTTGGGCATGGTTTTCTCCTGAAACTTCTGGGAAATCTCACAATATTTCCCATGGTAGAGATGAGAAACTCTCTCCCCAGTTGTTGGGAGTTAGTCTGAGAGATGATGAATTACAGACAAGATGGCAGCATCCAAGGAGCTGCAGGAGCCGGAGAAGCCACATGGCCTTACCATGATGGAACCAGACCTCTGAAGCTGGCAAAGCATCGTGGAGAGCCCTGCCAGTGATGCTGTTGATGGACCCTGAGCCCTGGAAGCGAGGAGCCACGGGGAGACCCCTGCCAGCGCCGGGACTCTGCACCCACTGGTCTGTGACTTTGAGTCAGGAGACTTTATAGAGTAGTATCGGGCGTATGGGCTGGTATCGGACGCAGGACTTTGAACTGGACTGGGTTGGGATGCTTTCTTAATGTCCTATTCCTCTTATATATAAATGATACCCTTATATCCACATGCATGTCTATGAGTTTGTTTCTCCAGTATACCCGGACTGACACAGAAGGTCTACCGAGATTAGTTTTCATTCAACAATCTGCACATTTTTTATTTCACTGCAATACACACAAAGAAACTTGTGTTACAATTACTTTTTCTTTTCACACATTCTGAATTTTTCAATGAATAAATGTTTTGATTTCATAATTTTCATTATTCTAAGGTAATTGTATCTCGCAGGTTTGTTTCTTATTAGGTTGGACGTTTTTCCAAGGGTAAATTCAGTGGCAGACCTGAAATGTAGCTAACAGCCAGACTCTCAGGGATTCCACAAGCCTATCCAACCAGTAAACCTATTCTTGTAATTTTTGTTTGTTTTTTGTGTGTGTACTGTTTCATTACCCCCCCCCCCCACTCTACACAAGACCTTTTAATGCTATACTTTGGTAAAGAAATTGAGAGTGACAGCAGGGTCCCGTGCATTTCTTCTGGTCTTAAGAGTTCAGAATACTCATATCTATATTTCATTACAGTACTGAACTAGTTGTTTCCATGTGTCTTCAATTATCATCACTCTGTAGAGGGAGAACCAAGTAGTTGAACCTTAGGTGGTTTAAAGACCTCAGTGAGAACTTTTAAAATCCAGATGTAGAACAGTGCTTTTGTGGACTATGTTATGTCAATGGTTATCTTTGTCCCTTAAGACTATGCCCAAGGTCTCCTTCTCAGAAAAAGTGAACACCGTGTTTGCTTTCTGGAGTTTATATCAGGATACATTAGAAAACTGTTCAGGGCCATTATTAAACTGATGAAGCTGAACTATTCTCTGTTGGATTTTTATCTTCTCTTATGGACAGAGCTACACTGTCAGAGACAGACAGAGACAAGGGCCTAGTTTACCATAAGAATTCAGAAAGTGAGGGGCTGAGTCCCGGTGGCGTAGTGGTTGTGCGCCGGACTATGGCCCAGTGGGAAGGTTTTATTCCAGCTCCACAGAGCAAAGGCTGGGCCTCCTACTCCCAACACCAGAGGGCAGTGACACCTAAAAAAAAAGAATTCAGAAAGTGAGACATTCATTTTTGTCTTTAATCTGCACAGGTTTGTCTGACAACACTGAGTAAAGATTGTTTCCTCCCCTCCTCCCCTCAGGCAGGAGGAACCACAGGGAAGACCTGAGTCACTGGGATACACATGAGAGGTTTATTGAGAAGGGGACATCAGGGAGATCAAAGTCTTCAAAGTTTTCACTAAGAAGACAGACGTACTTTCTATTCTGGACATAATTCCCCAAAGACAGGAAGGAGGAACCGACTCTGAGGGCCCCTGGTTTATTGGTTGGCAGGGTCACACCGGGTTTCAATGAATGCACTAAGTGGAGAGCCACAGGTCAATCCCCCATGTATGACATGTATCCCACATGTCAATCCCCCAGTGCACTGAGAGGAGAGTCACAGGTCAATGTTCTCCAGAGTCAAGGTGCCAATGCCACTGTGTGTGTTTACGAGGATCAGGTTCTGTCCCTCACAGATGTCCAAAGATCTGCACTTCCTCCTGCCTTGTCTGTACAGGGTTATAAGGGGGGTGGGCAGGGCAGAAACATGCAAAATGGAAGACATCCACTTTAGACCCCCCCAGGCTACCTCCACAGGGGAAGCCCCCTCATCACCCAGCTGGGGACCAGTGTGTGATTTCTCTCCATCCTCCTTCCAAGATGTAGTCTGCCTCCCCAGCTCTCCTCATTGCCCTTCTCCCAGGTCAGGATCGCCACAGGTTTTGACCATGGAGGGGAAGAGGTGTATATGTGAGAAGGGAACTTCTGATCTCTGAGCCCAAGGAAAAGTCACCATCTCCATAGACAACTCCCTCAGCACCATGTACCTGCAGTGGAGCAGACTGCAGGACTCAGACATGGCCATGTATTACTGTGCGAGCCACAGTGAGAGAAACCCCTTCCTAAGGGGGGCAGAAACCCTCAGGATGATGCAGCTGCAGAGCAAAAGTCTCAGAGGCATCGCTCAGTTCAGCGCCAGAGGACACAGGGTCTGCTGTCTCCTAGACAGTGAAAGTGTGAGAACAAGGACACAGGCCACCAACATGACAGGGAGCCATGAGGAGTGTGGGGGAGAGGGCAGGGGCACTGATGCCTCTTACAGGATTGGATTTTCCTGGAGGAGCCCAGTCTATGACAGCTGAATAACAGCAGTGTTGTAGAGAAGATGAGGTAAGGTTTCTTCATGAAATTCTCAGAGTTCAGCCCTTGCTGCCCTTGAAGAATGAAAACACGGGGAAAGAAAATCCTCAGCTCAGTTCACTGGCCTTTTTCTTGCCAAGGCCATTCCCCGTATGATTAGAGCTTCTTTCTGATAAGTCGTCACGATCACCACGTGTGTTCATTTGCCTGCTTTCTAATTTGACTCACCTGCCTGCACTCAACTTGATTTGGGAAAGAGCTTTGCAAAAGTCTCCTGGTGGCGCTGTGGCATTAGCAGACTGCTCAGGGATTCCAGACCTTATCCTAGTCAGTCACACTCATAGGGGAATGCTTGGTGTTGTCTCTTGGATAAAAGTGGCCTCCCCAGGAGACTTTGAAGTGTGCTGAGCCAGGATGACCTTGGTTCAGAAATGTCTACTTCTTTCTCCCCCTCTTTCTCCTGAAGATGCTGCCCCTTCCACAGGGTTAGAGTCAGGGAGAGGGTGTTTTGGATTGATTGAATTCAGGCAGCACCCAGGAGAGGCCATAGTGTAAAAGGATCTCCTAATATAAGTCACTACAGTGGCAACCTTTACCCTTCCAAGAAACAGTTTTCCCTACCTCTGACCTATGTGAGCACTGAGGACACAACTGTGTATCACTGTGCAGGCGGACACAGACAGGGAAGTCAGTGTGGCCCTGCAGGACCGCTCCAGGGCCAGACTGCATGGAGCCTCCAAAGCAGCAGGGGGTGCTCAGGACAAACAGCACAGACTCAGGATCCAGGGCAGGTGCAGCACTGAACACAGGTGGGGCTGTCTGCCGTGCCTTAATTTGGTTTTGTTCCCACTGCTCTCAAAGAGATCCAGGGAAAACTATTTACAATCACAGGAAGTGTGCCACTGACTCCTACATTGTAACAAGAAACTCACTGACATCAAGTTGATTTTCACCGAAAGTAACCTTATAGGGTAGGCTTAAACTACCCCTATAAAAAAAATATTTGCATGGGAGTGACTGGTCTTGAAAATTCTGTCATGTGTTCTGCGAGAATTTGAGTTAGTTAAAAATATAGAACATATGACATTCTTTATATTAATAAACCTGTAGTTCACATAAAACACCATCATAACCTGTGAAATAAGCCCCATGAGACTGACATAATAGGGTATGGTGATGTTGAAAGCTAAATATTAGGTCTCAAACCAAACATCCTCTCATAAGGGACTGTACTTTTGTCTATTAAATTCAAACAAAGGAAAATTATACAGTATAAATCTTAAAAGTTGGCACCAATAGAGGATGAAAACCTGCCACAAAAATACAGTCCAAAAAGTAAGTGATAGAAAAGTGTCAAGGTTATATCCTGTCGAGAGTGGACAATGTGTGAGTCCAAGGGTGAGGGTGTGGGGTCCGGCAGTCCCAGTTGTCCCTGCTCTCACCAGATTCATGGTGTGTTTATTCATTGCACAGGCTGATGTCTATTAACAACACTCCATCCACTGCTTTCTGAAAGGCATGGCTTTCTAAATTAGTAGTGTTATCATAAGGGCAAAACCAATTTTTTTTTTTTTTTTTGGCATCACTGCTCTCCGGTGGTGGGAGTAGGAGGCCCAGCCCCACTGCTGGAATTGAACCTCTGTCTCAGTGGGCTGCAGTCCCGCTCACAAACACTACGCCACCGGGGCTGGGCCCTGGTAGAACAAATTTTTATGTTGGCATATAATTAGGGAACTGTGACTCTTTTTCAGAAAGTGAAGTTTTTGCATAAATTCTAAGCTTCAGAAAGTTAGTGCAATTTGATATCACAAGCAGAGACTACTTAAGAATAGATAGTTTGTGAATGTCTGGAGACTAGAATTCAAATTGTTTATTTTGAGCTGACTTTTAGAAATCAGGATACTTCAGGAAGACTCTAAGCACCCTCCTTCCTCCCAGCTCTGCTCAAAGTAAGCTGTCAGGAAGAGCACTCATTCTCTCTCCCAAGATCCAAAGTCAAAACAAAACACATTTAAAAGGTGTCAGATTACTCAATATTTGAGCCTTGGCTGTTTCACCCTAATGTAGTAAAGGTCTAGTGACTGGAATTTTCTTTTAGGTTCTAGGATATTTTGGCATTTAAACTCTGAAAATGTTCCTTATGAATCCTAAAAAATATATTATTGTCCAATCATGCATTGCTTCTTTTCCTTCAGTAAACTCTTTACCTTTTCACTATAGCTCTAGTTTGGTCTTTGGAATGAGAAACAAAAGGAAATCATATGTACATTTCTTGACAATAAATTCTAGTGATCACTGCCAAATTCTTTATAAAATGCATAAAGAATGAAAACACGGGAAGACAAGTTGGTCAGGGTGCAGTATAGCAATGATGAAAACGTGCAAAATTCTTCTAATTCTTAAAAGTTTCATGTCACCCACTATCGTGATCCCAATTCTACCTTGCACATAGGGCTAGACCTGAGGATGTACACTGATACAGATAGGAGCTGGAAATGCAGGGAATCCGGGACAGAAGAATCTCTTGGGAACACTGGTAAGAAAGGTGATATCAGTAGGGTGGAGGGAAGGTGGGGTAGGAAGGGGGAACCAACTACAAGGATCTATATATAACACCATCCGTGGGGTACTGACAACAGAAAAGTGGGTCAAAGGAGATGTTGGAAAGTGCAAGATATGACAAAATAATAATAATTTATCAATTATGAAGGGTTCTTGGTGGGGCAGGTGGAGAGAGAAGAGGAGTTGAAGCTAAGGGCGCTAGCAGAAAGCAAATATTTCAGAATGGTGGTTGCAAAATCATACAAAATCACTTGATACAATTGATGTATGGATTATTGTAAGAGCTGTATAAGAGAGCCCAGTAAAATGATTAGAAAGAAAGAAAACAATGAATTACAATAGACTTAGTATTTTGGGAAAAAATTTTTATCTGAAATAGCTAATCTTTTGTAGCAAGATTATATTTATTGCGAATAAAAGGAGAATCTCACTACAATGTAAGAACAGTATCGAGCATTGAACATTCTGTTTGAGATTATTCTCCAACCTGCTTAATTTTTGTGTCACAATGTAAATTCCACAGCTTGTCCAAAGAACTCCCCCCTGGATATGTGGTGTTGCTACACGATGTTGGAATGCCTCATCTATTGCCCATAATTATTATGCATTTCCCTTCCTGATACCCTGTCTCTGTTGAGTCCTTTTGTCACAGAAAAACATTCCATTACACAGAATGAGTATCAGTTTCGACTAAACCTGGCCAGGAAACATGTCCACAAAAGACATTCACAACCTTCAGGTCACAGGTCAGATGGAACAAAAGGACTTCTTTAAGGAACAGAAACTCATCAGATAAGACATGGCCAGACTAAATAAGCAGACATTTGGTGTCAAGGATCCATATCTGTTATGAATCATAGCCCCAGCCTAATGCAGATTGATGACTATCCCTGGGAAATGTTTCACATCAATAATCATGCACATTTACTTATTGGTATACTTGTCACAAACTATAAACTTGGTTCCCCATTATTTTTCAGGACATAACTTGGAGAAACTTCTGGCTCAGTCTGTGCTTGATCCAAAGAAAGTAGACTCCTTTGACTTTCACGCAGCCCCCTTCTTTTTCTCAGCAAGAATCCTTTTGGTAACATGTTACACATTTTCTTTTGACGAGTGGTTTTCAATGTAAAAGTATACACTCTCTAATGGAGTCAACGTGAGTCACAATCAGCTTAGTGGCAGTGAAATTAGTGTTGGTATTATCACAAGGGAGACGGGGAGGTTAAGCTTTCTCTTTTTAGTTTTTGAGAAGACTGGGACTACTCTATATACCTCAGGCTTCTAAGATGCAGAACATTTTATCGATTTCCAGGTAACATCTCAAACCTAGTGAAAAACATTACATTATGGACAGGGTTCTCTAAGATCCACAGACCTTGTCCATAAGCCATGGTGAGAGAGTTAAGGCTTATTGTGCCAACCTGATTAACACATGCAGGATAGTTGAAGGGCAGAGAGATGAACAACTTTGGTGAGCCTCGCCTTTCTGGTTCTCAGGTCTCTTAGTTTCTGAGGATTGGACCAGGATGCAACTGCCTTAGGCAGTTCCCTGCTTCAGTTGGCAAGGCTGCCTTCCTGGGAGACACCCTGAGGAGATGCCACATGGACCTGTGCTGATGCAGCCCTGGGTGCTGGAGTAGCCTTGTGGAGCCTCTGCCAGCACTGAGATGCTCACATGCTCACTGACTCAGCTTTTCTCCTGCAGTCGGGGTCACTGTGTTTTGTGAGATGAAGGAGTCTGTGTTGGGCATATGGTTTAATGTTGGACTTTGGGGCTTGGGCAGCACTGGGTTGGGATGTTTCCTTGATGTACACTTACCCTTTATATAAAACTCTCAATTAAAATTTGAGTTTCTATGCATTTGTTTCTCTAATATACCCAAACTAACACGCATGGAATTCCTGTGGATATTCTCTGCCTAGTGGTTACTTCTCTCAAGTAGTGGCAAGATTCTAAAAAGGAGTTGACACAATGGGGTCTCCAGCACTTGTCTTCAGTGATGACTTTCCCTGTTGTTAGCAGTCCAGTATTGGAGCCCAGGCATGATGAATCCCTCACATATCCTCTCCCTAAGCTTTGCTGTGTCTAATGCCCAATATTGCCAGAGCTGGAACTGCCAAAACCAGCAGAAGAAGTTGGAGGAGTGGTGAGCAATATATTCTAGTAGAAGAAAACCTGCCCATCCCTAAGGGACCGATGCTCAAGCTCCAGAAGAAAGTCCACCAAGCAGTTCTCCCTGCGGCTGAGCCCAAAGATCCGGAGGGCACAGCTGTCCGTGAGTGGGTGAGAGGAGCAGTGAGAGGAGTCCGTGCCATCACAAACACAACATGTCCCTGTCATAATGACAATGGTCTATAGAGATCACATGAGTTTTAGAAAGCATGGAGACAAAATTCCTGGGACCAGAACATTCGGGGAGGCATGGGAGCAAGGACCAAGGGTTTCCTTACCCTCCAAAATACTTTCTCCACTAAGGCCTTCTTCCTTAATGTTCATAACAAACTCCACAGATATCACAACATTCACTTGCAGATTTTATGCATGCGCAAAATTGTACATTTTCATATATACTTGTTCTATATACAAATGCTATTTGTATCATTGATCGCTTTGATGTGTATTTAAGGATTTTTTTATACCCTGGGTGGGGGTATTGGACTGGATAAAAAGAAAAGCCCAACAAAAAAAACTGTTAGATTTAATTGAAGAGCCCTTCATGGGCTATTTGTAGCAACACACATCAGTATCACGTAGAAGTGAAACTCTGAAATCAATGACCTCAGTTTTCACCTACTGGAACTAGAAAAAGGTGTGTGTTCCATATGGTAGGCAGATCAGGAGGGTGGGCAAGAACTAATTAATATAAAAACTCAAATAATGAAATAGAAGACAACTGGTAAGCCACTTAAACTAAAGCTGACTCTTTGAGAAGCTGAAGTTAAGTGATAAATAGTCACGTTTCCTGTTCATTACAAAAGGAACAGAACAGGAGTCTACCAGGTCTGAAACCAGAGACACCATTCTATGGATTTTCTGTACAGCCACTGTTGGGTCTGGAGAGGGTCGGCGAACCCACCTTAAGCACGCGAAGGGAAATACGACTACTTGAGATGCAAAAGCGGCAAAAAGAGTTTATTAACTAACTCGAGTTAGGGTTTGTTACACTCTGCCAGACAAGAACAACTCACTGACTTGTGCATTAAAGAGCAAGTTTATTAAAGAGAAAGATTGAAAAAAACAATGTAGGAAAAAGAAGAAGGACCTGCACAGGTTGAGAGAGACACCAAGTCCTATGCAGCGGCCATCCTCAAAGAGAGGCAGAAGGCGGTGGCCCCGACAGTTTACAGGCTCAGGTTTATACTGGGCTGAATAAACAAAACTTGCCTCAGTAGCTATGCAAGCAAGCAGCAGTTACAGAAGCAGAATTCTGCAATTAGCCTGAACCCCAAAGCTATCCCGGGAACACAGCATATGGGGCCTTTTGACACTTTACAGATTAGGGTTGAGACCCTCAAGGGCGGGCAAAGACTGGAGCTCAGAAACATCCCACTCCTATGACAGATCTGGGTTGAGGCACTCAAGGACAGGTAATTACTGGAACTCAGAAACATCCTAATTCTAAAATGGTTTGTGTGGTTAAGAGGTTAGCCATCTCCAACAAGGTTTGACGGGCTGTGTCGCTGTGGTTGACCAGTGCTTCTAAGGGCAAGTTGTAGTTATGTTGCAATGTGATTTGAAGAGCGCTTTTGGGTAATATGCTATCTCAAGTGATCCTCTGAAAGAAATACTGGGCAGCCAAGCACAAAATTTATGGACCGCTCTCCCTAGGTTCCATTCCAATGAGGACAAGTTTCTGTTCTCCAATCAAGTGTTATGACCTGAGAAATCATAGAATGGTGGCTACCCATGATAGAGATACCACGCTTACATACTGAGATCAGAGTTAGAACATAAATCTTTTGTGTTGTGTAAGGGGTGTGGTCTGAATGCATTCTAGGGTGTAATCATCAGAGTTCATGTGGTTCCTCTACTCAGCAAATAGATTATAAAGATTTGGGGGCAGGAGCTGAGTCCCAGTGGCACAGTGGTTGTGCGTGGGACTGTGGCCCACTGAGGATTGAGGTTCAAATCCAGCAGAAGCTCTACAGGAGCAAAGGCTGGGCCTCCTACTCCCACCATCAAAGGACAGTCATGCCCCCCTCCAAAAAAAAATTGGTAGCTGATCACCTCTTATAACTTTATGACTATCTTCACTTATGCATATGTCTTCTGCTTGTGGTGGGTTCTTTTCTGTGTCAATTTGGATGGTCCAGGATGATCAATAGTTTGGCAGTGATATAATGATATACAATTTGGAGCTCTAATTGTGTAATTACTTAGGTTTGGGGCTGTTTTCTAGAAGGTTGACACTTCAAACCCAGTTTTCTTGACCAACCACATATGGGACTGTGTGCGCTTATTAAGATTAGAACCTTGGAAGCCCTAAGGAGCAGGTCTTGTCTCTCCTACACAGAATACCTGAGTGAAAACAGGATATATAGGCGAAGAATAAGGAGAGTAGACTAAAGAGAGTTTCTTGTACACAGACTGGTAAATGAAACAGACCTTAGTCATTTGTCCTCATTTTTGACATGAATCAAAAAAAAGTTCCCAAAGCTATTAAAAAAGATCTTTACAGAAATGACTTTAACTTCTCTATTGAAAGAAGCAAATCACAAATCTGTTAAAAAAGGGTTCTGCCTATATTTTTCTATGGATTATATCAAAGCTTTAATTGGTTATCAGCCAAGTTCTATCTTACTTTGCTCTACCACAAATGCAGAATGAAATTCTCTTTGTACACTCACTATACTAACACTGATAGCTTCCCCCTTGAGCAGCACAGTTCTTTTCTTTCAAAACCCATTGTAGGGGCTCATAGAACTATTACAATCCATACATCTATCCACTGTTATCAAGCACATGTGTACATTTGTTGGCATCATTCTTGAAGCATTTTCTACTTGAGGCCTTGGCAACAGATCCACATTTTTTTCCTTCTTCCCTGCTCTCCCCTCCCTCATGAACCCTTGTTAATTTATAAACTATTTTGATAGCTGGGCATGATCAACTTTTTTGATATTTCCTTACACATTTGCTGACTTCAGAGATCTTATCAGGAAGATGAGCATTGTGGAATGTAAGTTTAATAGAACAAAGTGTTCTTGCATTGAGTTCTTGAGTAGACACACAATGTCTGTGTGGCCTTAATACTAAACATATAAATATATGCAAATAAATCTCTTTCCCCATGTTCACATATTTGCATATATATATAAACATGTATTTTAACCTCTAAAATTGCCCTTTGCCTCCTGCTTTTTTCTTTAATTTCCTATTACTTTCCTATTGTCCCACTATCAGGGCAGTTTTTCTTTTATATTACTTGAGCTTTTTCACATCTATTTACCATTTCGTCGATTTATTTTACCTGCTGTTCTACCAAAGGCTGAAAAATAATCTCCTTGATGTCCATCTTTATCATTCTTTTCTAATGAATTTTCTTTCATCAGACATGTCGTTCTTGATGTTATGCCAACAGTTGCTCTCATTCCCTGTCCATAGTATTCACTTGGTCATATGTATTCTTTAGGTGGTCTTGACATTCACGTGGGATGCATCCATGAATAGATTTCAACTCAGATTTTTGATAAACTTCTTCAGATTATCCGATCTTCATTTGTGACTGCTAATAATGAACTCCTCCAAATATTGTTGGGGCTGATAGTCTGAGGGTTTCACTTTTAGACAGCCTACATAACAACCAAAATGCACAAAAAGAACTCCCCAACACAAAACACTTCCTTAAATTCCTTGAGGGCATTTGACAATAAGGCTGATCACCTTTCCCCAGGTGAAGTGTCCTGGAAAGTAGATTACCTCACTCTATCTCTAAAGAAGTCTTGGGGGGGGGGGGGAGTCTCTTATGGGCTTGTGTGGGTGTGTCCTTGAGGGGCAGAAATGAAGGTTTCATAGTCAAAAGTCATGTTGCCCAGAATGCCTTATTTGTAAGGGCCAATCTTCTAAACTCTATAAAATAGAAATTGTGTATTCTAAATCCTGGCCATCTTCCGGCTTCCATGCTACCCCCTCAACACCCAAGCCCCAGCATGTTAAGGTCTTCCAAACAGTCATGAATTTCTGAGTTTCCTGTAATCTTGTAGGCTCTTTGTTTCCGCTGCCAGCTGGACACCTAGGTCTAAGTGGAAACTCAGTCTACTGGGGTGTTCTCCAAGACCTGATCCATCACTCTGTTCAAGTTCACTATCCTATAGCACCCTTGTCCACTACATTGCTAAGTGGATCACCATTGAATCCATATGCAGTTGAGCATGACCTTGCTGCCAAAGACACTCCAATTGTAGGATGTATTCACAGAGGTAGTGACAGAAGGTGGCATGCAATTACCATCCACATGGACAATGAATGCCATCACTTCCTTTACCATGTCTTCCCAATTCTACAGATTTTTATTCTCTATCCATTTGTAAGACTTCATCTCCCCTATGTATACAGGATTGTTCTGGATTAGGTATATGAGATTGGTTATCTTTGCTCTGATAATGTGGATTTTGTTCCTCAATGCATTGGATTCATTGGCATAACAGCTTTATCAAAGTCAGCGCTTACTGATCTCTCTTATACAAAACATGGAAAGAATGGGAACCCGCAGAGAGGATGCTAAGCACACTCAGGAAAGTACAAACAAAAGCAGAGTATGTCCTTGCAACATGGGGACAGGCAAGAGCAGAGGATGTCCTTGTAGCCTGGGAGCACGGGGGTCCTCCCTGGGAACATTCTGCACTCAGAACATTGATGTGAAGACACATGGAAATCTCCCAAGGAATGCAGGCCCTCCCCTTACAATCAACTCCAACCCGTTTGCAATTGCCTTCCCTCAATTTCTGTAAATTAAGAAACCTAAACTAAAATAAAAGGCTCTTTGCAAAACCATCTACTTATGGTTTTCACTTCTCATGTCTCCGAACTAAAGATGTTAAACATTCTTGATGTGGACAGTGGTTGCTCTATCCAGCAAAAATAGTCACCCAATTAGGGTACACTGGCCAAATTTTTATCTTTCCTAATTCACAATGCTTGAAGGTAGGTTTTCGGCATACCTCCTCTACTTCTGGTGATTTATGTGCTGAATCACCTTGGTTGAGCAGGGTTTTTAAAGCCTACTGCAGTTGTCATGATGTCATTAGTTAGGTTTTTCAGTTAGCTTCTTAGAGCAACTGGTGCTGTACAGGAGTGTTGGACAGATAAGCACAAAACCGATGGGGCACTCCCGTAAGGTGCTGCAGAGAGAAGAGCGAATTGATCTGCTCCAGTCGAGATTTACCAGCACAGAAATGATAGAGGAGTGTTACATGTGAGTGGAATGGTGGGCTCTCGCTAAGGTTAGTCTATTGAAATCTAAACCAGAAGTTCAGGACTTGATCACGAGTCTAATTTGCATGAGTGGAGTACATTTCAGAGTGCAATCCTCAGAATTCCATTGGCTGCTCTACTCAGCATAAACCCGTTATAAAATTTGCTGGACTGTTGATCCCCTCTATCTTTCTCTCATTGTTTTTTCAGCAGCTGTGGAACATGGCTTCTTTTATGCATATCTTATCCCATTTGTGGGTCATTATCTCATTATCTGTGTCACATGGTGGGACACTAAATAGATTAGCAGTGAAGTGGGGGTACATATTTTGAGTCATGATGATGAATTAAGTGTTAATCTGTTACCAAAAGGGTTGTTGGCTCAAACTCCCAATTTACTCCACCAGAACGTGATGATTGATGTCTGTAATATAAAATGATGTTTCTAAGGTGAAACAAAAACATGCATCAACCTTAGGTGCATGGATGCTTGTGGACTTGCACTTAGTTCTGTCCTCAACCTAAGAACAATCAGTTTATTATGTGTTCTTGCTTAATGCTCAACCTCTAGAAGAGATCCTTAATATATGAGTGTGAGCTTATCAGCAGTATTGGCACAAGCTAGAACTACTCTCCAAGCTCAACAGGGGGAGCTATTGTCTGCCCTCAGTGATCCTCCCCACTGGTGGGTAGGTTCAGCCTGTCGTCCCTGTCCTGGGGTCCGTCACAGGGCTGAGGGACCCCCCCCCCCTAATTTTCTCCATGTGCTGCATACAGCACATGGCGCCGATCCCCACTGCAGAAACTGAGGAACTGCTATCTGGCCTCTGCTGTGGTCTTGACTTTGAGGATAATTCTAAGCAGTGTCTGTTGAACTCTAAAGCAAGAAGGGACAGAACCCCATTATCTGGAGGCAGGGTGGAAACTCCTCCACCCCACAGTCAAGCAATCAAATCTTAGTTACCTCCTTACTTTCAATTATTTTTCTCCTCACTTTTCTCTCTTTCCCTATCTATTTACCAGTCAGTCTCAATGAGGGTTCTCTCTCTTTGTCTTCTTCTCTACCACTCTTTCCTTTCAGATGCTACTGCTGACTTCTGAGTCACTACCCTCTTCCAAGAGCAACTCCACCCAAATAGGAGAACTCCAGCCTGCCCTCTAGTTAGTGCCGCACACCACACAAGGCAGCTGTGACAGCACGCTACATTGCTCCACATTAATGAAGACACCTCGGTCTGCCTCTAAAGTGATCTTGCCAACTAGGGCAATTCCATCCAGTTCTGGGGGAACAGTAGACAAAGAACTACTAAGCATTCTAAACAAATATTCCCCAAATGAGAGATGAACTGAACACCTCAACCAAACAATCCAAAATACGAAAAATGAAATCACAGTCTCAATAATTATAGTGGGATACTTCAATACAATACTCTCTGACAAAGATATATGACAGGGAAAGAAACTTAACAAGGAGGCTAGAAAGATAAACAGCACAATTGGACAACTTTACCTGATAGAGGTTTTTCAGAGCTTTCTATACAATTGCAAAAAAATGCACATTCTTTTCAAGCACATAAGGCATATACTCAAAAATAGACCATATGCTGGGACACAAGTCAAAGCTGAGTAAAATCAAGCAGAGATGATACAGACATTTTTCTCTGACCACTATGCCATAAGGCTGAAAATGAACAAAAAGATCATGAAGAAAACAAGCAAGTATAACACATGTTGGGACACATAATTGCAAGAAGATGGAAATAATCCAAATTTTCATTAACAGATGAATGGATCAGAAAACTGTGTGTATGTGCAAAGGAACACTACACATCCCTAAAAAGCAGCAAGGTATCCTACAATCACATCGCCGCATGAAAAGTCCTAGAGGAAATTATGCTAAGTGCAAAAAATGAAGCACAAAAGCACAAGTACAACACGAGTCCACTGAGGTAAGCTTTATAAAAGTGACATATAGGAGAAAAGCTATTCTATGCATACATCACTGGGGGGATGTCCAGCAATCATGACAGGGGCAAAACCCAATCCAGATTTATAGGGATACATACGGCACTCAATTAACAAGAGGGGAGAAAGAAAAGTCATGGGTTGGGATGGAGCAAGGCACTAACCCACCCAACAGGAGGATGTTGTTTATTTTTCAGAGGAGGAGAGAGAACCAGGCTACAACCTGATATGCCAAGGTATGAATACAAAATAGCCGCATGTACCAGGAAACCAGTACAGAGGTCTGTGGGGCCTGTCCCAATCCAAGTATGTGATCACCCTCCACACATCAGAAGAATCAAAGGACAGTGGTGCTACAAATTGGGGTGAGGGTGTGTCTGATTAGAGCACATGGGTGAAACAAAAAGGAATGGAGATGGAGGGGAGGACATTCTGGTCCACCAAGACCCAAGGACAATATCCCTGCTTAGAGCAGACAACATATAGAGAGGATCATTGGTTCATCTCCACAAGGCATGACCTCTCTCCCTAAAACCTAGTGCTGCAGGGAACGATACTGGAGACAGTACAGAATTTTGTACAATTTGATCACATCACACTAGTGTGAAATACTAAAGGCATGCAACAGAACAACAAGGGGAGCAAAGTGATAAAATCCCTGGAGAATACCAAAAATAGATATTGGAGACAGAGTATGACACCGCATCAAACCCAACAGGAAAACACTCCTAACGGCTAACAGACCTTGAACTGTTCATAAGTCTTTCCATTTTTCTCAATGGCTATCTTTTTATTTTGTTGTTCTTTTGTTGGTCTTGGTGTCCTTTGTTGTTGTTTATTTGGCTGTGCTGTCTTTTTGTGATTCTTAATATAACTAATTTGGAAATAAAAATAGCAGGGCCAAGGGTTTCAGGGGGGTATGGGAGAACAGGAGGTGGGGCAAAGGAAAGGTGGTGAGAACGCACCCAGAGGCAAGAAAACAAGTGAACTTAAATCAATGTGGAGAAAGATGTAGGATGCCTAGTCAGGCTTAATCAAGGGCAATATAGCAGTGAGCAATTACTAAACCAGAATGAAGGGCAAACATGATGGCGGAATATGAGGAAAGCACAAGAACACCAAGGGAAATTCAGGAGACAAAGGACAAATACAGAGTTCTAAATACAGGCATGTGCATACATAAAATGAGAGGGGAATATTACTCTTTACTCATCCATGTGGTTAAAATTAAGGTTGCAGATGAACACTGGGCCTCGAATCAAGTAATTCCTCAACACAAAAACACTTTGCCCTAACAATCTGGCATTCTGTAATACCTTCCTGATATGATCAATGAAGGCAAAATGGGTGCATAAGCAAATGTGATAAAGAAATTGATGGTGTCTGGCTATCAAAAGATAGTGTCACTTGAAGATAACCAACTGACCATCTACCTAAGAAGCAAAAAAAAAAACCCCAACAAAACACATGGAAGCACCCAACCTGTGTGACCACGAGATGTCTAGAGGATCAGGTAGAAGTCATCTAAGACCCAGAACCCAATCATACATTAAGATGAATTAGTGTGGTGGTGGTAATGGAGTGGAGACCCAAAGTCTATCTTTAGACAATTGGACATTCCTTATACATTGGTCATAGGGGAAAAAATGAGTCAATCAGGGGGCAGTATAGCACCAATGAAACACACAACTTCACTTTAGTCCTTTGGTGCTTCCTTCCCCATGGTATCATAACTTCAATTCTGCCTTAACAGACTTAACAAATCAGACTTACAAATCAGACTTAACCAGAACATGGACATTGTTAAAGAGCCCACAACAGAGGGAGTCCAGGAGAGATAAACCCCTCAGGACCAACAATGAGTAGAGACACCAGGTAGATTCAGTGAGCGTCAGGGGAGAAAGGAGGAACAGGTCACAAGGACCAACACATAACTCACTTGCAGAGGTTCGAACTAAAGAAAATTAGGTGAGGCTTGGTGAAGGATAATGTAAGATATGAAAATAATAACCTATAACTTATTAAGAGCTTGTGAAAGAGGGTGGGCAAGGGAGGAAGGGACGAAGGGGAGCTGATAAACAAGGCCCATTCAAGTGGGAACAGAATGCTTTGAAAATGATGGTGGCAGCCTATGTGCAAATGTGCTTGACACACTCGATAAATGTATGGATTATGAGATGTGAAAAAGGGCAATAAAAGTATTTAATAATAAAAACCTTATCATAATCCATACATCCTCTATCAAGCATATTTATACATTTGTTGCCATCATTCACTTTCTATTGAACCCTTGGTATCCGCTCCTTTCACCCAGAGTTGTGAACCCTTGATACACTCTCAATTATTTTCATATAATACACTGATTGCAGTCTCCCTTCCCCGATGATGGTTGTTGTTCATCATCCTGGAGGGATGTTTATGGTTATGTCTTAATCACTGCAATTGGTTCTCCCTTCATCCACCCATCACGTTTCCCCTACCCTTATGGTATTGCTATTCTCATTCCTGTACCTAGATTCCATGTGTTGTGGGCTCTGAATTCTTATCTGTACCTGTTCACATGCTCTGGCCTCACAGTGAAAGGCAGTACTGAGGTCACGGTACTGGTGGTGGTGAGGAAGTCTTAAAGAACCAGAGGATTACAGTTTTACCCATGCTTTACTATACCAATTGACTCATTTTTTCCCTATGAGCCTTCTGTAAAGGGGTATACCATTGTTTTCCCATGGGCTTTGGGTTTCTGCTCTAACTTGCCTCATTCTCAATTACATTTTCTCAATTACACAGTTTACTATGAGTTTTCTTATGCCTATTACCTAGGTCCATCTACACCTCATGATCACACTGTAGTGTTTCTTCCCCATGGACTTCTCTGGTAAATGACCATTAGTTAACTTCAAGTATTTAAGACCCTAGCCCTCTATCTTTTGGTAGCCGGGCACCATCAGCTTTCTTGACTACATTTACTTATGTGCCCATTTTGTCGTCAGCAATTGTGCCAGGGGAGTAAGTAAAATAACAAAGAGTTTTTGGATCGAGGGAGTATATGAGCAAGGGACCTGAAGTCCATCCACTACCTCAGCATAGTCGTATAAACTATGTATATGGACCAATACCTTTTTTTTTTTGCATCACTGCCCTCTGGTGGTCGTGAGAGCTACCCAGCCTTGCTCCTGGAGAGTCGCTGCTGGATTTGATCCAGCAAGCCCGTGGGCTGCAGATGTGCACTCAACCACTACGTCACTATGGCTCAGCCCAATACCTGTTTTTGCGAATTAATGTATTTAATTTATACATAACTCTGGTTATACTTCTATGCATAGTTCTGCTTCCTAGATTGCTCCTAGTTTTTTACCTTCCTCCCACCCTGCCATCAAGCTCGCCTCCTTCAGCATCAGTAATTCCTCTCAGACTTCTGTTGTTTCAAGACTCCCAGGATCTCTGTGCCCCTTGATTTTAATGCCTTAGTTATTCCCATGACAATGGTGTTGTTTACTCATCGCTTCCTTCCCCTCGCCTCTTCCTTCCCCAAGTCCTTCTAGGACTGTTGGTCCTGTTGATCGCATTGTCTTCTCCTCAAGCTTGCTTCTATGTCTATCACATAATTAGGCAAACCAACCATAACATAGAGCCAACACAATTAAAGCAAAAGATGGAGAAAAAAACATGCATAATTCCAGGTCTGTTCACTTACCTTTATGTATCCCCCCATTTATCAGGGGGGGATGATGGGAGCTGCTCCTCCTAGCTCACAGTCTTTTGGGATGCTCTTTAGTGGTTTGTGGCTTTCCTTTGCTTTTGTTAATGATTCTGTTTGAGACTGGTAGAGTTAACTAGAGGCTTCTATAAGGAGGTTATGTTTTCCCATGTGATGCTATTATTTGAGAAGTGATCAGTGGTTTCTGCATTGAATAATTTTTTATCACTTTGATTACCCATGTTTTCTATATAAAATACATGAATTTCTTACATGATGCTTTTTAACTGAGAAAAAATTAACAAATGTCAAAAACTTACACCCATATCCAAAAATATATACCCAGTGTTCACTGGAGCACAACAGAATGACAAAATAAAGAACAGAACAATGTCTGGAATCTCCTTCACACAAAAGTTCAATAATCTGTCCTTCAGAAGATAGAACCCATACTTCTTGTAGTTTTAAGAAGGTAACCTGAAAGAGATGAATGGCACACTCCTCATTTACAGAGATCACTTATGTACCCATGAAGTGGAAGTGATAACACCAAAATTTGGGACTGAATTTATACCTAAATAAACAAGGATATTGTATGACTCAATGTTCCTGAGTAGTCAATGTTGGAGCTGAAAATTTTGACCCCGGTATCTACTATTGGATGTCACTGCTACCTGACCCAATACAGACTTACCCTGGTGCCAAGAAGGTAAAATTACTTCAGACAGGGTATAAAACTAAAATATGTTTGGCCAATTACTATGTGACACACTGGTTCAGATACACATGCACAAATTTGTTTCTATACCCATAATATTGTATGCAACATGATAGAAGGAACCGTGACTTCTAGGAGTATCAGTCACATTAGTTACATGAAAAATGAGAAACAGGGGCTGAGCCCCGGTAGCGTAGTGGTTGAGTGTGGGACTGCGGCCGACTGGTTTGGTGGTTCATATTCCGCAGCAGCAAGGTTGGGCCTCCCACTCCTACCAGAGGGCAGTGATGCCTAAATTAAAAAAAAAAAAGAAAAATGAGAAATACTTTGACCTGTAAAAAAAAAAACCAACCAAAAAACCACCAAACTTTTGTGTGTCCTAGTTTCACTAGTCTTGCAATGGTGTTATTGATGAATCACAGTCCACTGGATTTTTTCTAGTTAAGATTACAATACTTTCAGTATCTTAATAATAACGAATATTTCTCTTAATGAATGGCCTCTCTTGTCACTGACAAACAGGTGTTTTGCACTACCCCAGAAAAGAGTCCCTTGCTAATCGCAGAATAAACTACATTGTAATATTCCTGGCGGGTACATAGAATGTCAGAGTCCCTTAAAAAGAGGTGGACATATTGTGTTATAAATACACATGCCATGTGACAGCCATATCCCTCTTAAGGATTTACGCATATACAATAATAGTTGTTCAGAAAATATGGTACAGATTTGCTAATATCTTACAAAACAATGGATAAAATACTCTAAAATACTTTTTATTTTGATAAGGTAGTAACATAAAATTTCTATACAAGTAGAAATATACTTTATGTTGTATATGTAGAAATCATCAAAAGAAAAATTTAAGTGGAATCTAAAGAACTTAGTATACTACTTAACAGTGATAGATTTTGTTTGTTTGTTTTTTGGGGCATCAGTGCTCTCGGGTGGTAGGAGTAGGAGGCCCAGTCCCACTGCTGGAATTGAACCTCTGTCCCAGTGGGCCACAGTCCCACGCACAACCACTACGCCACTGGGGCTCAGCCCAACAGTGAAAGATTTGTAAAATTTCTTAGCTCTGCATGGTAGGTCTCATATAAACAGTAAAATTTGAGGATTTACACCACCTGTCACCAAACTCCTTACATTTGTAAGTCTTCCCTCCACAGTGAATTCTAAAACGTTTAGTGATATGTGAGGAATGATCAATTACTTGACAAATTTGTTATTGAATAAAGTTTCTCTGTGAATTTTCATGTTGATGGAGGTGTGAGGACTGTTTTAAAGGTTTTCCCACATTCCTTACATTCATAAGCTCTTTCTCCACTGTGATTTCTCATATGTACCTTCAGGTGAGCAGAATGAGTAAAAGTTTTCCCACATTCCTTACATTCATAAGGTCTCTCTCCACTGTGGATTCTCATATGTTGAATGGTGTTTGAGGAATGTTTAAAGGTTTTCCCACATTCCGTACATTTGTAAGGTCTTTCTCCACTGTGACTTTGCATATGTCATTTCAGGGCTGCAGTCTGAGTAAAAGTTTTCTTACATTCATTGCATTCATAAGGTCTCTCTCCACTGTGAATTCTTATATGTACTTTCAGGTGAGCAGAATTAGTAAACATTTTCTTACATTCCTTACATTCATAAGGTCTCTCTCCACTGTGGATTCTCATATGGTGAATGCTGTTTGAGGAATGTGTAAAGGTTTTCCCACATTCCGTACATTTGTAAGGTCTTTCTCCACTGTGACTTTTCATATGTCGTTTCAGGGTTGCAGACTGAGTAAAAGTTTTCTTACGTTCATAAAGATTCTCTCCACTGTGAATTCTCATATGTCGTTTGAGGTTAGGAGAAAGAGTAAATGTTTTCTTACATTCATTAAGCCTTTCCCTACTCTGAGCAGCCATATGTCTAGTGAGAGGTGAAGGTCTAGTAATAGTTTTGCTACATTCCATAGATACACAAGGCTTCACTGTGCCATGAATTCTCATATGTTGTTTGAAGTTTGAGGAATGAATAAAGGTTTTCCCACATTTCTTACCTTTATGTGGTACCTCTCCACTGTGAATTCTCTTATGTAGTTCCAGATGAGCAGAGTGAATAAGATTTCTTACATGCATTACATTCATAAGGCCTCTCTCTACTCTGAGCAGTCATATGTCTAGTGAGAGGTGTAGGTCTACTAACAGTCTTGTTACTCCCTATATATTCACAAGGCTTCACATTGCTGCATATTCTCTTATGTTGAAAGAGGTATTTGAATTGAGGAAGAACCTTCCCACAGTATTTATAGTCATAAGACTTAGCTCCATTGGATATTCCCAAATCATCAGTGAGTGTTGAATGATCTCCAAATATTTTACCACAGTCTTTATATTCAACGCATTTGTTTCTGGTTAGAAATTTGTCTGAAGTGTACATACTGTTCTTTTCATGTGTCCTAAATTCATCAGCACTGAATGAAGTGTGAAAACACTTATTATGTTCTAATGAAGGAAGATTCTTGGATAATTCCAGGTAATATAAGTATCCTGGTCTTTTTAATGCAGATACAATTGAAATATGACTGGAGAGCTCATCAATAGTATTTTCCTTATACATTCCACTGGGTGCAAAATCTATTCTCCTAAAAATACAGAGTTAAAAAGAATCTTTTACCATGTTATCATTACCATAAATAGCAAATATACAATTTCCTCCTCCAGTTTTCTAGTAAATTTAAAAACTTTAAATCTAACTGTACTTTTCACTAGGTTAATGAAATATGTAGCAATTATATAGCTGGATATGATAAATATATTTCAAACATTTATAATTCACATGGATAAAAAGTATATAGTGGCAGTAAGGCTAACACATCTTATAACCAATAGAAACACACTTATAGATGTGCAATAAAATATTTGTATTCTACTACTAAGATAAATGTTGACAAATGGAATAAATTGAGGGGAAGTTTTTGAGTCAAAATTGGCTTATCCAAGTAGTATATAAAGTGTATAACAATATTATGTATTACAAATAGGTATTACATTCAAATATAAATATGGATTTAAACATAAACAGCATTTGAATCATTCTACTCATAGTGGCCCTATAATATAGAATAGAAATATGATTTTCATAAGACTAGCTTGTGTCGGGCTGAGCCCTGGTGGCGTAGTGGTTGTGCGTGCAGGACTGCGGCCCACTGGCACGGAGGTTCAATTCCAGCAGTGGGGCTGGGCTTCCTACTCCCACCACCGGAGAGCAGTGATGCCCCCCCACCCCGCAAAAAAAAAGAATAGCTTGTGTTGTATTTATCACAGTGTTGTTGATATGTTATATCCACCGTCCTTGCAGTTAAAGATCCAAAGCTTAACCCAATGCATCACCTGGGTTGTTTCTGTGTTATACATAATATGCAAACACACATTTTACACTCACCTAAAAATACATAAGGTAAACATGAAAATGTGATCGAACATTCCATTAATATGATCTTTTGGATGACCCAAACAAATGTCTCAAAATTCCCTATGTTTCTCAGATCTAATGAAAAGGATCATGTAGACATGCCCCCACAGTTTTCTGATACAATGGCTGTTTAAGAGACTAGTAGACCTTATTTTACTCCCACGATTGTTGAGAACTGCTGACCCTTTGTGTAACAGACCAATGAGTAAGTGCTGCACAATGTGAATTGGTATTGAGCTATTAAATGATGTTGCTGTGGAAACAACAAAAGCTGATCTCCATACATAAAATGAGGTGATCTAATTCCATAAAGTTTAACATTCCACTCTGTGCTACTTTGTCACAATGATTTCAAATGGACAAAAGAACAGGGGGTTTGTGTTGCTTGCCCACAGATGACTGTTTTATATATCAAATATAGCAAAATGTTAAATACACATATTAAAACAAAAAATACACATATTAAAACATATCTGCACAGAAATATGTAAAATATGTTGTTATTAGATGACACGACAAGTTTACCTCATAGTGACTAATGAGAAATAGTTAAAGGAGATCACCAAAATATTTCACCTACACAGTCACGGAAAGTTCGGAACTGCCATATTTATAGTTATTAGCTTAATCATCAGTACTACATTTACTTAAAATTCCAAAACACTTGCCTCAGCCTTTTCCTTTGTACATGTACATAAATAACGTAATATGCTCTTCTTCTGTTTGACAAAGCATTGCACTTCATCAAGCAAATTATACTCACCTCAAAGGTGGGTTGTAGGTTTTCTCCTGCTTTATACCATCAGGAAATTCAAGGATCTTTTGTAGTATCAAGGCACTTTTATCATTTTTCAAAAGTGTTACCACTATATCTTCAGGGGGTAGGTTTGTTAAATCATTTACATTGCAGAAGCAGAACCAATTATTTAAGTTGAAGTTCACAGCATGAAACAAAAATGAAAAGCATTAAACAAAGACAAGAGGTAGTTGTGAGACAAGAAATTGTGTCAGAATTTGTTTTAACGATGTTTGGCAAGTAAGTTGAAAACTAAAAGGAATAGTTGTAACAAACATAATAACAAACATAAATGAATATAATTAGAAGATAAAATGAAAAATGAAAAAGAATAATGGACATAAGGTAGATATAAAATTAATGACAACATGGAATCTCTCTATTTTTTAATTCTCTATGAACATCGGTGTTGTTATTATGCCCACAGGTAACAATGAAGGACAGGAATACATGCTTAATTGTCTTTCTAGTCAAATAAGACTTTTTTCTAATTGATTTGTCAAATGCAATTTCTTCCATTAAGAGTTACTCAATGCATTCTTGACACAGCTGACTCGGATGGATACCCTGCACTCTCCCGCAGCATTTCACTTACTACTCTGAGAAAACAAAACAGCTCTTACCAAAGTGGTATCCATGACGGACAAAAGTAAATACAATCAACCAATTAACAAATTCTAAAACTGATTTAATATTTTGTTTTACATGATCTCTGGAAACAGGCAGTGGCAGATTATTTGCAAAATAAATTACCACTTTTGCTTTGTTGGTTTGTTTTTTGAGCATCACTGCCCTCTAGTGTCATGGGAGCTAACCAGTGCTGCTCCTGAGAGCCACTGCTGGATTTGAACGCCACGCCCGCGGGTCACACGCATGCACTCAACCACTTACGCCACCGGGGCTCAGCCCCCACTTTATTTTTCTTAAACATTTAATCAACCCAGTAAAGCATTGGTGGCACAGGTCATATACATTGTTGCCCTAATGGCAACATCAGAAGTTTGATACCATAACCCTGCTCTGTGGGAAAAATAAGAGGATTTAATATATTTAACCATTTATAGGGGATCTTTTTTCTGGCACTAGATTATATAATACTCCACTAAAATTCACATGTTTTTCAATGATTTCTATTCCAGAAGTAACACGACTCTTTCTTATGACTAGAGTTTGTTCAGTTTGGAAGTTCCAGACACCTGCTTACCATGGATAATACTGGTAGTATGACAAACTGATAAAGTGGTGACAGGCAGTATTGCATATGTACTTGTGACCATGAGAAACCTAGAATATAATTGTTCCCCAGGGTAAATTAACTTAATTATCATATTTTACCAGGCATTCCTTACTTTGCCTACTGAATGGGTCAACAACTGTGCATATTTGATAAATAAATAAGGAATTAATTAGAAATAATGAAGCTATTCTTACCTACTACAGCTAGGCTTGTGACGGTATCCACCATCACATCTCTGTAGAGTTGCTTCTGGGAAACATCCAGCAATGCTCATTGCTCTGCAGTAAAGTCCACAGCCACATCCTCAATAGCCACTGAGTCCTAAAAGAGTCCACATAATCTCTCTCATCTGAGGACTAGGTATTCAAATATGTGTGCAAAGAAAGATGAAGCTTAGAATCCTGAAGTACTTTCATTTTATCATGATTTGACATGTGACTATGGGTCCTATAGGGGCTACTTTTGGGCTTGCTCATTATTCTCCTTCTCTAACCATGTATATTCAGTTCCCCAAAGATTTCATCTTGTCGCATTGACTTATCAATAGAAAGAAACTTCACCATTTGTGAGAAACTCCCATCACCCCATAATCCCATTTTTCTACTCACTTTATTATGTCCCCTCAAGTTCATAACAAAGTAGGCTCATCACTTCCCACGTGCTCTGTTCAATTCCAACCTATATCCTAACCCAAGAGTTTACAAGAATTCAGAGACTCTCTATTACAAACAACATATTCTTTATCACCTCTCATCTCCCCCCCTCTTTCTCTTATGCAGGGGAGGGGGAAAAACTGCCACAGCCAGAAATAGAATGTGTGTTTGTGTGTGTGTATGTATTTAAACTAAGTGGGGCTGAACCCTGGTGGCATAAGTGGTTGAGTGCGGGACTGTGGCCCGCAGGCTTGGCAGTTCAAATCCAGCGGTGGCTCTCAGTAGCAGCACTGAGTAGCGCCCACAATCACCAGAAAGAAAAAAAAACTAAGTGAATGTTGAAACATTAGCGATTAAGAAATATTGTAAAAGTGGCATATTATTATTGGCTTGCTTGCCTGGCTTTTTTCTTCTCATCAACAATTTCAGGAAACAGCATCTGATCAAAAACTTAAAGAATTGAAAATATAATACAAATAGCCTTTGAAGTAGTCAAGATAAATGTCACCAGTAATTGAGTATCAAGGAATATGTTTACATGAACAGTTGCAAAAATTCCCAGATTTGAAAAACAAGTACCTGTGCACAGACTGGTGGTTATCTATATGGAGGTACATTTCAAAAAGGAGATATTTAAATAGAATGTGCACATTTTGAAATATTACTATTATTATGACACAAATGTAAAATTCTATTAAATAATTTAATAAACAGTTTCAATTATAGATCAATGGAACGCGCAGAAGACATAAAATGAATTGAGAAGAGGCTATGGAAATAGAACCTTTGATATTATGGATGATATAAAATGGTTTTTGTAAAAGATGCCATAAGGTAATACCATTAAAATGTTGATATGTCTTCTTGTACTTATGGTAATCATTATAGCATAGGGGGAAAGGAAGTTATTGAGACAGAACAGTAAGATTTTATGTAATTTAAAAATAGGAAATACACTATCTTTAAGAAGTGTTGAAAATACTCTGACTAAATAAACATATGGAGAATATAGTATCAGGATAGGACACGATGACTCTAAGAAGCTGTGAAGTACAAAAACATTTCTTGCTGACAGTTAAGAGAATGTGAAGAATGAAGATCAAAGATGACAGCATGGAAGATTGATTACAATGCAGCAGGATGAAAAAACCCCAACGAATAAATAAGCAACACCTTAACAAGTTTCAGCATAATTTTTAATCAAAAAATTGAATTTTACTTGCATTTATAATCAAAATTCTTGGAAACAGCCATCGAGAAATCAATACCTATTTTAATGGGTGACCTTCTGCAAAGGACCTAGTTAAAGTCATGAAATCAAAGTTGTCACTTTGGCACTAAGATGAGCTTGGCTCAAGCCATGATATTTTCAATATCTCATATGTATTTTTAATGGACAATGAAAAAGTAAAAAGGAAAATTAATTCACGTGAATTTTATGGCATTGGTGAATATCAAATAGCCCACAGACACAGCATGAAGAATGAACAAATCTCCCTTGGAAGATGGAGCAGTGGGTGGCACACTGCACTGCTAACTGTTGGGTCAGCAGACTGAAACTGGCAGCCACGTCCCTAGAGAAAGACAAGGCGCTCTATGACTACACAGTTACTGTGCAGGAAACCTCTGGGGACACACTTCAAAGCTACTGCGAGTTAGAGTCACTTCTTTGGCTGACCTTGTAATTTTTGTTTTGGGTCTCTTGGATGAAATACAGGACAAAGGCTACAAATATGTTACAGGAAAGGAAGTGACCGGAGGAAAACACAAAATTGTTATTGAACTATTTTGAGTCAGAAAAAATGAAACTATCTACAATGTCTGTACTTGAACAGTAGCACAATATTTGAATTAATTTATCTCAATCATGATGAAATAGTGCTAGGCTATGCAGAATTTCTTTCTGTGGAATGAAAGGGTATTATCAGTGAAGAATGCTGCTATAGGGCTTACCATCAACATAAATAAAAATAAGGATTAAGAAATTTCCCCTTATTGACAAACTGGACACAAGACTCATTACTTTGATGAGTCCATTAAAGGTAAGTCCCCAAACAGTGTAAGCTCAATCTACCATCTTCAGAACTCTAAAGAAAATGTTTTACTACCTGAAGGGAATAAAGAAAACTGTAGTGATGAAGCAAAGGCCACTCTGGATGTGTTAAGAACTCATGTCCTTTAAACAAGCTTCATAACTACACTCTTCTCAGGAAGTTCTATTCCCTATCTCAAAGAACCAAAACCCAAATTGCAATGTCGACACTTTGCAAAACAAGCCCCAAAGCTCATAAGGAAGATCATCACAGTCATTCAGTGCTTGAAACCACGTATGTCTCAGATCGCAGAAGAATGCTTCATAAAGCTCAGGTCCTTGCTCCTCCCCTGCCATACTTTTACCTTATGGTGGAACTGCAGGACATGGTGAATAGGGTTCCGGAAAATCCTATCTAACCTTACTCTGTGAAATGCAAATATCCCAGGTCTCTGTGGTACTCACCATTTTGTAGCTCAAGTTTCTTGAACTCAAATCAATATACTCTAAATAAAAAGCAAAGAATGGAGTTAGGTGAGTTAATCTGGTTCACACACAGTCAGAAGTTGAATTCCTTCTTGTGATGCATAAAGTTGCAAGATGGAAATCCCAGGTTCCCAGCTTCCTAGAGTGTATTCATTTTGTGTGTGTGTGTGTGTGTGTGTGTGTGTGTGTGTGGCACATCTGCTACCTGAAACGGAAAAAGTGTTGACTTAGCATGTGGCATTCCTGACCTGCATTTTTTGCTTTAAGTATTGACTATACTGCCACAGTGAATTGAAGATCATGTCCAATCTGAGGGTCTTTGTATAAAAAATAGATTCCTCTGTATCCATATAGGGCGCATTATTCCATTCTTCAGGGCTGCTTCATGGGCAGTCATGTCAGAGCAGGAAATATTTGTCTCAGAGAATGAATGGATTTCAGGTCTTCCCAAAATGACAACTGTGAACGTGCATTACTGTATAGACTTGGGAATTCAATGCTTACATTGAGGGTTGACATATGCTGAGAATCAGCGACTTCAAAGAGAAGCCTACACACTTTGATAGAAAATAGTGAATTTTCAATACAAATATATGGTTTCAATCCAAATCACTAAATTCATTGGGATTTTTTTTAAATTTTGGTTCATTGTCATTAAAACACTTGCAATTTACTTAAAAGCAACTTTTAAAATTATATGTAATTGATGTTTTTGTTGCTGTTATTTTCTATATATCCACCAATAATTATTCTTTCCATTTATAAGTTATCACAATGATCTTTTCTCCTGATTATATAACAGTAACACCCACATCCCCTTGTTTTACAGACATCTGGAAGAAGTGACAAATATATTTTCCTAATTTTTTCATGACTTAACAAAATAATAATGAAATGATTATATTTAAGTAACAATCATACCTTATTCTTGTTTCTTACATCCCCACTACCACATCTAGAAAATTCCTATTCCTTTATTTTTTATTTCAAAGTAAATTCTTTTCTACCACAATTTTGGCATGACTTACAGTTCAGTGTTCTGAGGGTGAGGCAGAGTCACTGGACAGAGACAGGTTTCAGACAAAGCTGTAAAGTCAAAAATGTCTTTATTTAGGGAAAATATTCCAGGAAGTGAAGGGAGAGCAGAGAAGGGCATGGGAGCATTTTGAGTCCCCGGGCATTTCCTAGACCCAAGAATTAGGTCAAGGAAATCTTGGCTAGTACTGGGGCAGCAAGATATATAGCTTGAACTAAAGGTATGTGGGCCAATAAGGGGAGAGGATGTTTCTTGTGTTGTGGTTGCCAGTTTCAGGCCCAGAGACCCGAATCAAATCACCTTCTTTTTTTACAATCTTGCTTCCCAGAAATGCTTGGGAGAGCGGGGCCTGTGTCCTGTCTGGGGAGATGAGTTATGCCCAAAGCTAGAGGCAGAGGTTACAAGTTAAGTAGGTTAATGGTCTTTTTGGGAGACTGGTGTAAAGGACTGCCTCGTCTGGACCTGGCCCAGACAAGGGTCTATTCATTTTATATATTTTATGTCATTTTTATAATTCCTCCAATAACATTATCTACATTTATTTATTATACATATAATAGTCAATGTTTGAGTAAAGTGAAAGTTTTTAAGAGATAAATGACCTGAAGCCCCAATGAAGATCAAGGCTCTTTTTCACAAGGTATCCAATTTTGTGGTAGTCTGGGTAGAGTAGGGAAACAAATTCATAGACACTCAAATGTATTTAAGAAAGTGATTTATATACAAGAGCAATTGAATATTGAGAAAATGTCCCTGCCCAGTCCTGATCATTTCCATAAGTCTAATATTAGCCCATATGAGTGATACTAATCTATAAAGTTCTCTTAAGACACATGGAATGTATGCAATGAAGTCGAATGCAGGATTATCAAAGGCCTGTGGGCTGGAAGTCTTTTGGATCTAGTGAAAGTGTAAGCACCTTGGCACTGTCAGGAGTCTCTACACGGCTCCTCAGGCTCCAGAGATTTAGTAACATCAAGGTTGGTCCATGTGGCATCTCCAGTTTTAGGCCATAGCACCATGTGTCTCGTCAGTGGAGCTACTCTTGTGGAGCGATCAGAGGACAGTACCTCCTGCCTTCAAGGAGAAAATACAGGATTTGCCAGAATTCTCAGAAGGTCATGCACACACAGAGGCTTCATTGAATATATCTCAATTGACTGATCGGGCTCCACCCCTTCACTTGTAATCTTCTCAAATTGACACCAGATTATGTAACTACCACACAAGTGAAGCTTTATGAGTTTTACCAGACCCCACACCACCTCAATCTATGACCCTTGGCATGGTTGGCTAAAGTGATTAAAATACATCATGATCATCTGTCCCACTCCAACCATCTGAGCTCTTCATCAATCTCTATCTCTTCACATTCCCTTGGATAAAATATCTCTTAGGTGTTAAGAAATGACTGAGGTTGGGGGTGGGGGAGTCCCTTAAAGGCCCACAGTAATACGCACAGCAGAGGGTGGTAATCAGTGAAACTTCATTTAGAAGTGAACAAAAGGTGAAGGGACATGAGCACCAAATCCTAGAGGTGACTAGGTCAATGCAGAGACGGCCTTAACAAGGAAACAAGTACAGAGGTTTGTTTATTTCTTCTCTCTGAAGCTCTTTTGTTAAGGATCTCCCATGATAAAGTCTATGTAAAACACCGCGCTCTCCACGAAGGGATAGCTAGGAATAGGTAGATGGGAGATGCCATGAGCTAAGATGAAGGTAGATACTTAAAAGTACTTGAGATGGATCACAGAAAGAGATTACTTACTATCCATTCTGCGTTGTTTTCAAGCTCTCTAAGTTATGCTGACAGAAGACAAACAACATAAACTGTGAGAGAGGACTTATTTGCTTGTGTTCTATGATGTCCCATCCATAGATGGGCTTCTAGGAAGAAGTGGGGGGAGGATATCTAGAATGTAGGTATGAACTTGTAAAACATACTCCACCAGGAGACAGAAGGGATAGGAAGACAAAATGAGTGTATAGGAGAGCGGCTATGCTGTGATAAAGTGGGAAGGCATTAGCCTGAGGGGCTAGTTGGAGATCACTGGCATTGCCCTATTGCAAGCCCCAGTGCATTTTCAAGGCTTGGAATTGTTAAGCAGCAGGTATTTGACAGGGGTGTAGGTTAGTGTTCCTATAAAATGAATCTGTAAGTCAGGCTACTAGCCGTAGACAATTTAATTTTTACTTTCTCCTGCCCAGTCATCATGCATATCTGGAATATAAGACTCACCATTTTCTTATGTCTAAAATCCATGGATTGTGGAAAGAGAATACTTTTATCCATTTCTTATTTTCCATTGCTCCCATCTCAGAGCTCTGAGGCAGGCTGGTTGAAGAGCAAGTTGTATACTTGATCAAAATTCATAATCTAAGCTTGAGTAAGTTTTAACTCCTTCCAGAAAAATGGCTAGCCTATGGCAAACAGACCAAACAAGAACAACAAGAAAATCCCTGAATGGTGAAAGTAGCAGTCAACAGCTCAATAGTTACACTGCATTAGAAAAAACTTTGGTGAACAATTCCTCTTTGAAGTCTTGAAAATAAATTATCTTGAGGACTGGGTTCACCTAACCAAAACATGCTGTTGTCAATTGCTTCAAGTGAATGTGGAAATGGAAAAAGGAAGGCTGAAAAACAATCAAGGCATTGAATTGTAGTTCTAGATAAGAATACCCCATATGCATGGACAGCTAAAGGACAAACACGTCTGTCTTGGAAGAAGTAAATGTCAGAGTGCTACTTAGCGGTAAGGCTGGTTAGAATTCATATTATATAATTTGGATATATTAACAGAAAAGAGAATTCCCTTGAAAGGATATTATGTTTGGTAAGAAAGGGGCCAGTGAAGAACAATAAATGGATTAACAAAGTGTGTTCACCCTCACACTCTGGCCTACCAAGCCCCAAGGACAGCATTCCTACTCAAAAAGGCCAATGCACAGAGAAGACCAGAGGGCCAGCT